>JAJOZX010003060.1:342500-347500 GCA_023014485.1 Bathynomus jamesi | reverse complement strand
TGACAAAAAACTTTTTTGAATCGAAGTTTTTACCCAGGAGGTCTTTTTGGAATTCAAACGAGTTATTTATAGTGTAAGCATTTTTCGCAAAGGGGGACAGGAGACGAACAACAAATTTTGCCAATTGAAAGGTGGGTAAGTTATACGAAGCTAAAATAGGACGGAGAGGTGTTCCAGCTTTATGGATTTTAGGCAGACAGTATAATTGAGCAAGATTAGCACCAGATGCGAACAACTGAGAGTAAGTATCATTTTTTATTATCTTTAAGGACTTTAGTCGTGACAGAAATCTATTAACCTGGTCTTCTAACCTTACAATGACTTTATTTACAGGTTCTAGAATTTGTTTGAATTTAGTAAGATCACTTAGGATTTCATTAGTTTTGTTTATGTAGTCCGATTTATTCAAAATAACCACTCCGTTACCCTTGTCTGGTCTAGTCACAACAATCTCCTGGTTCTTTGCCAAATTCTTAATACACTGCAAATCACTCTTCCTAAATATGAAAGATTGAAATTTAAGATTTCTAAGTTTAAGAAAAAATTCTTGAGTTAAATTTGAGAACTGACATTTGAAATTATTGAAATCCCCCACATGGGGAACATTTTTCAAGCCATTGAAAAATTTTTCAAAGTAAAGAAAAAACGAAGGCTTATATATTTGAAACAACGGAAGCTTAAATTGCAAACCAAGTGACAGTAAAAACTTTTCCCGAGGGGAGAGTGTGTAACTAGAAAGATTCGAAATTACCCTCTCTGAATTGAAAAAATTTGGTGAATTCATTCCCAAAGCCTTTAACTTACGTTCATGTATTTCCAAGATGGTAGAGTGAAATTTTTCTAGTTCACGTTGTACAAGAGAAATTATTAATAAATAGTCCAACAACGACAAGGTATTTTTAAGAGTAGTTATATAATGCCCAAGAGACTTGTTATGCGAATCTGATATTTTGATTTTATAATTAATTTCATTATTTAATAAATATTCCAGGGACGATTGATAAAATTCAGAGTCATATAGATTATCACGGTAGAGTTTGAAGTAAACAAATTTCGGGAAAATCCTGCAAGTCCGACACATTTCAAGAAAATAACAGTCCAGTTTTGACTTGAGAAACTTTCGTGAAGTCTTCCAAACATGGCGATAAGCCCTGAGGCCATCTTGTCCATACCTTGAATATATATAATCATGCGGGTTGCTTCTACAGAGCTTCAATTTAATATTTAGGAGAAATCCAATGACAAGGAGAAATGTAAATGCCATGAAAAGTCTTCTTTATTGCGCAACGTTTCGAGCAATACGCTCATCTTCAGGCTGTTTAATAACAATGTGAAATTAAAATCAATATTGAATGAAAAACAAAACAGAAAATTTCTATAACCTATTCGTAAAGACAAATTTTAAAGACTGAGAAAAGAGGGTTAAATTCTAAGTTATACAGATTTACATATAAAAATTAAGAAGTTATTTTTAAATACATGTAGTAAATGTGAAATTAATACACTGGAAAAATTACCAATAGTACACTGGAACAATGGAGCTCTCTACCTTACACTGCGGTATCCGAGGCTGACTAATTTGAGCAGAGGCAAAGAACGGGAAACACGAAGGATGGCGAGGGCGATTGGGGAAGGAGGGATTATAAGGAATTGGGGAAGGAGGAGGGATCATAGCAAATTGAGAGGGACGGCCGATGAGTCAACATTCAGACTAGGGGACAATGCTTTAATGAAAAGGGATTCTAAAATTCTTAGTGAGTTGGGACAAGTATTACAACCAAGAATTTTAAAATTGTCTAAAATGACATCAATTTTGCATTTAATGCTGTGTTCACGAATACTCGAGGCTTCCTTAGTTTTTAAAATTTTACCTGTTCGGCCACTTATTCCCATATGCGAATAAAATCTAGCCCTGAGAGAGCGAACAGTGCTGCCGATGTAATTCCCAAGGAGACACCTGGGGCAGGTAAATAAATATACAACACCGCTACGCAACGAGTCAGGGGTTCGATCCTTCGCTGAGAAAAAGCTACCTAAAGACGTTTTATTAATAAATATGATGCGGAAATCAGTATGATAAAAAAATTTCCTTAACAATTTTGTAAATTTAAGCTTAAATTCCTTATTCAAAGGACCCATTTCAGGTACCAAGAAATATTTTATATCCTTCGGCACTGTAATACATGGAAGTTGAGGGCTATAAACATTATTTAAGAAGGATCTAATTAGTTTGTCTACATATTGAACAGGAAAACTATTATTAGTAAAGTATGATCTTAGATTATTAAATTCATCATTAAGTAAGGTAAAATTAGAGGTCAAATTATATCCTCTGAACAGGAGAGTTTTAATACAAGACATCTTATAGTTGAAATCAGTAAAACTAAAAAAATTCATGCCCAAACCAGTGAAAGTGGGTTTCCTGTAAACTGATGTAGTAATAGAATCACCGTTTTTCGAAATTAAAAGATCTAAGAAGGGGAGGGAGCCATTTTGTTCAGTTTCCATTGTATACGTTATATTGGGGTGCAAAGAATTTAGGAAGTTAAAGAATTGTTGCGCTTGTACCGCATTATCAAAGACTGCTATCGAATCATCAACGAAGCGTCGATAGAAAATTGGCTTGAGATGAGTGGGAGATTGTCTAAAAATTACACTTTCTAAATGAGTCATAAAAAAGTCAGCTGCTAACGGTCCGACTGGTGATCCCATCCCTACCCCATCAATTTGTTGGTAAACCTTATTGTTGAAAGTGAAATAGCATTGTTTGAAGACCAATTCTAAAAGTTCCTTCAAATGAGACAATGAAAAACCATGAAAATTATCAACTGAGCTAAAAACCCTATCTAAAATAATGGCAATAGTTTCAGATACAGGTACATTTGTGAAAAGTGACTTTACATCAAAACTGACAAAAAACTTTTTGAATCGAAGTTTTTACCCAGGAGGTCTTTTTGGAATTCAAACGAGTTATTTATAGTGTAAGCATTTTTCGCAAAGGGGGACAGGAGACGAACAATTTACACTATAAATAACTCGTTTGAATTCCAAAAAGACCTCCTGGGTAAAAACTTCGATTCAAAAAAGTTTTTTGTCAGTTTTGATGTAAAGTCACTTTTCACAAATGTACCTGTATCTGAAACTATTGCCATTATTTTAGATAGGGTTTTTAGCTCAGTTGATAATTTTCATGGTTTTTCATTGTCTCATTTGAAGGAACTTTTAGAATTGGTCTTCAAACAATGCTATTTCACTTTCAACAATAAGGTTTACCAACAAATTGATGGGGTAGGGATGGGATCACCAGTCGGACCGTTAGCAGCTGACTTTTTTATGACTCATTTAGAAAGTGTAATTTTTAGACAATCTCCCACTCATCTCAAGCCAATTTTCTATCGACGCTTCGTTGATGATTCGATAGCAGTCTTTGATAATGCGGTACAAGCGCAACAATTCTTTAACTTCCTAAATTCTTTGCACCCCAATATAACGTATACAATGGAAACTGAGCAAAATGGCTCCCTCCCCTTCTTAGATCTTTTAATTTCGAAAAACGGTGATTCTATTACTACATCAGTTTACAGGAAACCCACTTTCACTGGTTTGGGCATGAATTTTTTTAGTTTTACTGATTTCAACTATAAGATGTCTTGTATTAAAACTCTCCTGTTCAGAGGATATAATTTGACCTCTAATTTTACCTTACTTAATGATGAATTTAATAATCTAAGATCATACTTTACTAATAATAGTTTTCCTGTTCAATATGTAGACAAACTAATTAGATCCTTCTTAAATAATGTTTATAGCCCTCAACTTCCATGTATTACAGTGCCGAAGGATATAAAATATTTCTTGGTACCTGAAATGGGTCCTTTGAATAAGGAATTTAAGCTTAAATTTACAAAATTGTTAAGGAAATTTTTTTATCATACTGATTTCCGCATCATATTTATTAATAAAACGTCTTTAGGTAGCTTTTTCTCAGCGAAGGATCGAACCCCTGACTCGTTGCGTAGCGGTGTTGTATATTTATTTACCTGCCCCAGGTGTCTCCTTGGGAATTACATCGGCAGCACTGTTCGCTCTCTCAGGGCTAGATTTATTCGCATATGGGAATAAGTGGCCGAACAGGTAAAATTTTAAAAACTAAGGAAGCCTCGAGTATTCGTGAACACAGCATTAAATGCAAAATTGATGTCACTTTAGACAATTTTAAAATTCTTGGTTGTAATACTTGTCCCAACTCACTAAGAATTTTAGAATCCCTTTTCATTAAAGCATTGTCCCCTAGTCTGAATGTTGACTCATCGGCCGTCCCTCTCAATTTGCTATGATCCCTCCTCCTTCCCCAATTCCTTATAATCCCTCCTTCCCCAATCGCCCTCGCCATCCTTCGTGTTTCCCGTTCTTTGCCTCTGCTCAAATTAGTCAGCCTCGGATACCGCAGTGTAAGGTAGAGAGCTCCATTGTTCCAGTGTACTATTGGTAATTTTTCCAGTGTATTAATTTCACATTTACTACATGTATTTAAAAATAACTTCTTAATTTTTATATGTAAATCTGTATAACTTAGAATTTAACCCTCTTTCTCAGTCTTTAAAATTTGTCTTTACGAATAGGTTATAGAAATTTTCTGTTTTGTTTTTCATTCAATATTGATTTTAATTTCACATTGTTATTAAACAGCCTGAAGATGAGCGTATTGCTCGAAACGTTGCGCAATAAAGAAGACTTTTCATGGCATTTACATTTCTCCTTGTCATTGGATTTCTCCTAAATATTAAATTGAAGCTCTGTAGAAGCAACCCGCATGATTATATATATTCAAGGTATGGACAAGATGGCCTCAGGGCTTATCGCCATGTTTGGAAGACTTCACGAAAGTTTCTCAAGTCAAAACTGGACTGTTATTTTCTTGAAATGTGTCGGACTTGCAGGATTTTCCCGAAATTTGTTTACTTCAAACTCTACCGTGATAATCTATATGACTCTGAATT
>JAJOZX010003060.1:315000-330000 GCA_023014485.1 Bathynomus jamesi | reverse complement strand
GGAAGAGAGAGGGCTATTAATACTATTTATATTATTAGTAAAAACTGAGGCAGGAGGGGTCGTAACTGGAGTCTCAACGGATTCTAATTTTGCCGTCAGGAGCATCACGCTTTCTTCAAGCCTTACTCTGGCCTCCTTCTCACGTTCTATCTCGTTCCTCAGCACTTCCATGCTTCAGCACCACCTGCAAACTAACTGTTCATTATTATTAGCCATTGTAAACGCGTAAGCGGAAAATTTCCCTTCACAGCGACTGCAAGTACTTGACGGGGGTGCCATGCTTTTATTTAGTTAAAAAACAAAAAAACAAAAAAACAACGAGCGTTTGGAAATTAATAAATTACAACGTAGGTCAACCGCGTTCTTGAAACGCAGAAACAGGTTCTTGTAACACAAATTTATACTAAATGAATATAGAATTAAGCTACCCTACAAAAGATCTGTAAAAGAAGAGTATTTATAATACTTATCTGTCCGCGATTCGACCCGACGTTTTTCCTCTTTTTCACACGGTGTGTGACTACATTCTACCTGACCTCTCGAAGGAAGGAAAAATGAACCTTATGACTCCACGTTTTCTGAATGATTTGAAAAACAAACAAGGCAAGCCACGTGCAGTAGCCTTGGTTTGATCAAATAATATAGCACTGAATAACGCCAATAAATGAAATATATTCGTTAATGAATGATTAGTAGCACGAAGTAATTTAGTTAAGAATGCACCGAACACTCGATAAAACACGTCTGTTCACAAGGAAAGACTGATCACATACACACACACACATATATATAATATATATATATATATATATATATATATATAACACATATATATATATATATATACACACACATATATATATATATATACACACATATATATATATATATATATACACATATATATATATACACACATATATATATATATATATATATATATATATATATATACACACATATATATATATATATATATTATATATATATATACATATATATATGTCGCGCATAGGTTGTGCGAGCCTCTGTCCGCTTGCGACTTTTTAGGGTTAATGCACTTTGGACAATCCAACGAAGGTGGTCCTCGTTGGGTAAGCTCGGCCTTAGCCAGGAGCATCCGAGTATCAATATAAATAGTTTCTACCAAGTTTGTTTTTTTCCCGAAGGGATGAATGGAAACACCACTTTTAAATCAAAGTTTTCGTTCACTCGTATAAGTTTTATTTCACAAATTATATATACAGGACGAGGCACTGAAGGAGGGAAGTGAATTTACAGCCTCTCACGATAACAGCTCAAACAGTAATTTACAGGGGTAGAGGTTCGATCCCGTTTGACAATAGTTAAGGTGGGAATTGAAAGCGAGGAGGCTTGTCCTCCTCGAGTAAGAGTTACGGCAGGAATTTAAAATGAGGAGGCTTGGCCTCCTTGGTCTAAGCCTCAGGCAGGAATTTAAAGTGAGGGAGGTGCAACCTCTGGTATCAAGAACTGAGGCAGGAATTTAAGGTGAGAGAGGAGCCACCTCTGGTAACAACGGCTCAGGCAGGAATTTAAAATGGGAGGTGCAACCTCTGGTACAAGGCTCAGGCAGGAATGATTTAATTTACAATACAAGAAATAAATAAGCCTCAATTTTGGGGGAATGCAGTCGAAGGTTAAGCTCCCACTTTAGCTGGAGAGCTAAAGAATTCTGATGTTAAGCATAATTTAAGCAAAAAGTTAACAAAAAAAATACTAATTTTTGTAAGGTATACACTTTTGGGTGGCGACATAATGTCGGGGGCCGACATGTACCGAGTACATTCAGTACATAAATTACATTATATTACATACATTAATTACCGTTAATTACAATTTTAGCAATTTGTTAATTGACATATCTAATACTGAAGTAATCTGAATAGGTAACACAATTTAAATAATGAAGGAGAGTTCTCCGTTGTTTTATAATTTACAGGGGATTAACAACAATGTTATATATTTATAGTTAACATGATTACGCCAAATTATCTAATATTATTAGAAGAATGGTTGGTTATTATAGTTTGAAAGTCTAATTAGCCAGCGATGAGGAAAGCGGAGAAAAATACGGTGTACTTTTCATTTGAAAGTACACGGACATTAATGATAACGTAACACATAAGTAACGGAATTTGAATGACAATTAGGTAGAAGTAGTAAGTACAGGTAATGAGAACGTGGATAACTATGTGCCTAAGTAGATTAACCAGTAGCCTGGCAGGGAACAATATGGTATTTATAATATAACATCACATCTTAACGTTATAAATTGGTAGCAGAGGCAAGAGAGAAGAGTTCGAATTCAGAGGCTCGCTTTTGACGACGTAATCGGAATTCGAACCTTCGTCTCAGCAATAATAAACAACTTGCGAGAGGTGAAATAATAAAAAGAAAATAAAACAAAAAGAATACATGTACGTAATCATGATCGTCAATAGACATGTACGACTGCACACAGTAGTGTACACATATCATTCGTCACACAATAGGTTGTGTGCGTAATATAGACACGAGTAAACATAGACTGATAAGTTGATAGAGCATAACTAACAATGGGTAATAGGTAATAAAATAGGTAATAGGTGATAAAATTAATAAAGGACAACGGTCAAGAAGGAACATGGATGTATGAATGAGTATGGTTGCATAACACCGACAGGACACAACATATAAATAATGACTTATAGATAGTAAGCTTTTATTAGTATTAAAGAATGTACCATACATTGAATACTAAGGATAGCCTCATACTAAGCACGTGATCGAAACGTGAAGGAAACTAAGTTACTTTATGACGTCAGAGTGATTTACTCTGTACGTACAGTATAAGTCATTATTTGGGAGAAATCAAAGGAGACGAATTAGAGAGGCACAGCTAAGAGGGACATTCGCTGTTTACAGCGAACTTCTAATGGCACAAACATGGATACTGTTCAACCATAGAAATGGTAAATCGCATGGTTGTGACACTGCTCTCTCCTGTGAAAAAGGATGTGGTGGTGGTGAAGTTTATTTACAATATATTAAAAAAAATGAAACAGCGACAATTTCGGGTTGGATTAATCAAGGCAATTTAGTGGGAAGAATGATAATTATATTAATAAAATAAAAAAAAAAAATCAAGGGAAAATTTTAAAATTACAGCAAATAAATTAACAAGGTTGAGGTCTGATTACTAGATTGTAGTGGAAACTAGATCAACAAGTACGATAAAGTCCGAAGTTGTCACCTTCAAAAATACAATTATAAGTATGATTAATTGTGGCAATCATACTACATAAACAATCTTATAAACTAATGAACCATCTAAGTTATTTCTGGCATTTCGACATAATTATTTCAGTTAAAGTTCCAATTACAGGATTGAATCTAATTTAAGTAAATTTTTAGTTTGTCCAACGTTATAGTAACAAGATTTACGGAACCGTGATAAATTCGGAAAGATTTCCAAGGTTAAGATAATTTTAGGGAAAAAGATACATACATAGTAAATAATGGTTAAAAGGAAAATTCAATTTAAGGTTCAGGAATTTTCAATTCATCTGGTGACTATTGAAATGGAGTTTAATCCGTCAGTAATGACAGAGATAAGAGTTTCCGAAGTATCATGATTATACAGTAAAAAACTAATCGTATTCACTATGGTAGATAAAAATCGAATTAAATTTTATTGGTGGACGAAGTCTTCAGCAGTGGGAGCACGGTTGCAGAATGTAAACTTATTGCAAGTCCGAATAAGTTGGTAAAATATTAAAATTGATTTAAAGAAAAGTAAAATTAATTTATTGAAAACATGAAAATTTATCTAGTTACCGTTTTAGATACTTAGATATTGTTATCCATTAAGAATATCCAGGGAAAAGGAAGATAGAATTTCGTAATAGATGATGTATAGACCTTGGGTCACGTGTGTATTTATGGCAGTGCAGAGTAAGGTAGGTGATTTACCCAAAAATGGGGAAAAGGAATTTATAGTTGAAGTTATTCGTAATCGCGTATACGTATGTATAAATGTGGGTAATAAGTGTGTATAGCTGAGTAGGTATGTACAGTAGTGTGTAGAATATGAAAGTAATTGGTTCATCCCGGAAGAACTGAATCCTTAGTGGTCAATAAATCATGAAATTTTGAAAACGGATTAGCTTAGAGGTTGGTTCAAATTAACTTAATAAGGCAACAGGCAAGATTATATATTGTAAGCAGCAATTAAGTTTAAATAAATTCAAATAATCCAGAGTAAACATCAAACAGTTAACTGCAATTAAATATAATTTATCGTGATAGCCAATGATTTTAGAATAAGATTTATATGATAAAAATAAGATATGAGTAGTAATTTCCTTTCCAATAAGTACGCCAATGATTTCAAGAGTGTTTCAGAGTGTGGGTAAGCGTAATTGGGTGAAAGTGTAATCAGTAGGAAAGTGAATTCGAATAGGTGTCAAAAGTAATAAAATTCAATCGGGATTATAGATTTTACGTAATAAATCGGTTGCACGTATTAAGGTAATTAAAATAAATACGCACTTAAAAGAACTTTAAATACTTAAAGTAAATTAAGTGGTATTGAAAACTGAATTTAGGCACAGAATTAAATTCGACTAGTAACCTTCATAGCGTTATATTAGCAGTATCTCACCATTAATATTGACCAGAAGTATCAGTACGGCAATTGAATTTTATTTGACGAGTTGATGGGGCATAGATAATAACAGGTTTTAGTGGAATTCATGGTAGGGGCACAGTTATGTAATTAGCAATATTGACATGGTGTAAGAATTATTAGAAGGGGAAAAGGAATGGCATCCTGGTATAGTGTGTCAAAATTGGCTATAATTTTGGTTGATACCTTAACAAATGATATAAGAACATCTTAATGACAATTACTCAAGACTAATTTGAATAAAAAAAATCAAAAATAAAAAGTTGAAAATAGAACTCAATTATGAGCTATACTGAACTGAACACTGGGTTATAAGTTCCGTATAATTAAGATTAATTTAAAAAAATAAAACAACTTAACCTAAATTGAGGGTATGTTCGGTCATACGGGTGAATTTCACGAACATACGAAGCCAGACAAATCAGCTGCATGGTTAGGTTGTCTTGCGATCGGGCATGTGGTCATTCGGTTAAAGGTTTTCGCAACATGCCGGGAAGCAATGGACTGACCATACGAGCCTTGCTCACTCAAAAGGAGGTGGTGTATCGGGATTAAGAAGAATGACTTTCACTGGTTTCAGAAGAGGATCCAGGAACAGCCAAAGAGAAAGATTTGCAAAGTAGAAGGCAAGAAGGGCGAAAACATGAATTCGCGGAAGAAAAATGAAAATGATCGATGGAACGATCATATTATGGTAGTGAGGAATATTCCGCGCTTGCCCTTCCGCGCGTACAACTTCCGACGGAGGAGTAGGTTCGGGTTCGCTCCCGGCACCTATGGGCTTAGCCTCGGAATTAGGTGTAAATTCCTCTACCTTTGAAAACAAATCAAGTCATCTTCCTTAAATAGGGATTTAAGCGAAATGACCAAATCGGAACTTAAGAAATGAGTTTTCAAATTTATTTGGAATAGCCAGAACACTGGGAACTTCAAGTTCCGGCCTAACTGTCACTGAAGGAGGTGACTCGCTCTCGATGGAGTCACAGGGGTCTACTGTGAAGACATTCGAGTCTTCATACTCAAAATTACCAAAAGTATGTTGGTTTTCTAGTTCTTCGTTCGTCGGAACTAGAACGGAACAATTGACAATTGATGAAGAATCTTCCCCATCTGGTAGCAGTTCCTTTTTATTTTGAACTGGTTCCAGGGAGTCCGTCGGGCTCTCTGAAACGAGTCTTTCACCCTCAGCTGAAAAGACCGAAGAATAGGGGTGACAAACATACTCGAAAAGTGAGTTCTTTCCTCGAATTAGGCCTGCTTCTCTATCGGCCCAATAAAAATCGTGCGTAATAAGGAAATTCATCCCCAGGAGTAAGTCTCCATCCCAATTCAATTCAGATACGACCACAAATGGGGTCAGATAAGGGACTGAATCAAACTCAATAGGAAGGATGATTTCTCCGGTACTGTATTCTTCCCAGTCATCATCAATGCAGGACAAACGAGAATGCAAATCGAATTTTTCCGTAGCCACCTTGAGTAACTTCTCGTATACGTGTTGGTGAATGTAATTCGCCTGACAGCAAGTTTCAACAAGAGCCAAAACTGCTTGGTTGTTAATAGAGTTTTCATGAAAATTTGTGGGCGTTCTTCCATGAGCTCCATTTCAAGAGTCCAAGAAGGCGTCTCCGAAACATGTGAACATGCTTCGTCTGCATCAGCGATGGTTTCGCACGAGGTTGGGGTATTGGGAGGAAAACCAAAATTTGGAATATCGCAATCAGGGGAATTGGGTGACCAACTGGAAAGACCTGATGTCGGCAATTGACAATACGTCTTTACGTGAGCACTTTGCTCTTTAGGAAAAGATTGCTTGCTACACTGCTCAACACAATTAACGGAGTTAAAACAAAACGGAGGGACGGCATGGTCGTCACTATAGTAATTTAAAAAGAAGTCACTGGGACATGATCGATTCGTTATGAAACTGTTACTGTCATCATAAACATCACAATGATTCATAAAAACTGACTCGCCTACAGGACCTTGTGGGGCATTTTCCCCAGCTGCTACTACAGCAGAAAAAGCATCATCTGAAGCAAGATGACGGTCATCATGACCAAAAAAATCAAAAACAGGGTCATCTTTCAGACCACTTAAACGAGGCGGCATTGCCGATTGGCCGTTGGCCGAAGTAAACTCAAAACAATTCGGGTCCTGTGGAGAAAAGTTATCATAAACATGGTCATCCTGACCATCTAACGCGTCCTCTTTGGGACATGCATGGATATCCGATCCATCTAAACCAAAAACAACATCAGTAACAGAATTCGCGTCCTTTTTGGGACATGCATGGATATCTGATCCATCTAAATCAAAAACGAGGTCTTCTCGACCAAAGTTCACTGAATGAACTATGTCAGTTGAATCAATGTCCGAATGACAAAATTACTGACAATTTGAGGAGCAGTGTCTAAATCATCGTACAAGTCATGGCCATCGGGACCAACATGGTTGTCCTGACCATGGTGAGAATCATTTTCATCGTTGCACAGCAATCATCCAAGTTGTCTGAATTCACATTTAATAAAGAATTGGTCACATCCCCATTTACATTACAACAATTATTAACGTAGGTATTACACTTACTTTCACAAAACTTTCATCATAAAAACTTTCAACAGAAGTTCATCATAAAGACTTTCAACAGAAGTACCTTTATAATTACATAAATCAACAATTTCATTGTTGTCGTTACTGTTTTCAACATTAGCATCACAAACACTGTCACAAGATGCTTCACAAAAATCATCATCATCAGAGGCTGTGAGTTCTAGCCTCGAAGGAAATTCATTTGATGAACAAGCTGGAACCAACGGTTCAGAGACAACTGAGTCAGAGAAGAAAGTTGGGTCAGGATTACCCAAATTTCCAAGGGTGACGTTTCATCGTCACAATCAAGGTTCTGCTCGGGTGCCTCGCACCAGAGAAGGAAATAACGTCTTTTATCCCATTTATCGACGAAGCATCCATCCGAAAAGTCGAAATGGAATCCGTTGGGTCGTAGGGATTCTGGGCCAATAATTAAATCAAAATCGGGACAATATTCTGGCGGAACTAACGAGACACCTATACTAAAAAGACAATCATCAATCCACAAGTCAAGTTTGTTTCCGCAAGGACGGGAATAAGGTTACCATCGGAATCCCGAATGTATGAAACGGATGGCGGTTCCTTAAAGAGAGGACACAGCAATTTATCCGCTAAAGACGCAGGAACAATACTGGACGAACATTTCGGATCAAAACGACCTAAAAGGGTCTCCTCTGGGCAACGGAGTTTGAAACCGATTTCGAGAAAAAAATAATCACTTTCTGGGGATTCCGAATGTACAGAACTCAAAGAGGAAGTGGATTGGGAAGGTGGTCAGAATAAGGTACACTCAACGCCTTTCTACCCAGACCAGAAGGGTCAACGGAATCACTCCGATTCTCTACCGAAACATTATCGGGAGATGCGTTTTCGCGCATCTCTGAAGGATAATGACATGATCCATGAATAAAGGAATGAAGGGAAGTCCATAACTGGCGTGTACTGTTGTTTAAACCTTTAACGTCAACGTCCCATTTGACGGATCCCTGCCTGTCACAGTACTTCGTGATTTCCTGCAGACCTTTATATATATCGTGCCAAAAACGTTTAAATTCTACCCAAGACCATTGATATATTTGCCCATTGGACCCATCGATAAGAAAGGTACGGACGCGCGCGGCGTCACCAAATTTGGGTCACAAGTGTCAAAAGCAAAACCGATTTTATCTGCGTCTGTAGTTCAGACAACCTCTAAACGAATCGTCAATTTTACCGAACCAATCCTTAAAGGAGGGTTCTACAAATCTATTATTAACGCGACCGCGAAAATGAGGGACATCAACTGTACGTTTCAGTACGGAAAAGGGAGTTATAAGATTAACAGTAGTGCATGTCAGGGGGGGTAATGGTTTGGACATCGTTAATCATAACACGTGTCGTTGACACGGAAGTGTGTGTGTAAAACAAAAATAACCATGTAAGAGACAAGCAATAAAAAAAATAAATGGAACAAAGTCTAAGTATTTTGAATAAAATTGAAAAAAAACGAGATAAACAATGAAACAATTTTTTTCATATAGTTACGAGATAACGTAGAACAAAATGGGCGACTGCATTTACTCCGGACAAGTAATTTTCGAATCTCCCAACGCTGAAGTCTCGTTGGCAAGGGTCGAAATTCGGTCAAAATCACACACTAGAAAAAAGGGTTACATTATAATAACAATAACATGAATTTTCACTAAAATTAATGAAAAAGATTCAAATTGAAAAAAAAATAAAAAGAGGAACCTAACCGGGTTCAACTCAATAAAAATGTGAGTTATGGGTATATACATCAGCATTCTGACTGATCGCATTTATGTCCCACAACAAAATCTAAAATGATATTATTTAATATCCTCAAACAAAAAAAATAGCAGATAATTTTATAAAAAAATTTAAAAATTCAGATTTATAATCTGTTGGGAAAAATAAATACGTGAATACTGAATCAATGACAACGTCTGATTAGTACTGTATTTCGTATTACTATCGAACAGTTAATTAAAATCAATTAGTTAAAAAAAATGATTAAGTGTTTATAAAGTCACTTCACTGTTTCACACTAAAAAGGGAAAAATAAAAGTGAATTAAAATTACTAAAATTAAAGAAAATGATAACTAAGGAAATGATTTAAAAGTAATAATTAATAATTAAAACTCATCACATAAACGAAGAAAAACGTTTTGGTGAGGCGACTGCGGAGAGTCAGCTGATGCCTCCACGAAGCTTCGAAGGTCAACCTCACTCAGCTTAGGTGTGCCGCTCGTGACGTCATCTGATCGCCACGACGGAGCATACAAACGTTGAAGGAAGATTGTAGACAGGAAGACGGTCGAACGGTTGATTGGAGAAAAATACGAATAATAATTCAAAAGTTGATTGAAGAGAAGTTCAAGGGGAATTTTTGTAGTAAATATTTGGGGTTGATTGGAGAGAGAATTTCAAGGAAGGAATTTCCAAGTCACAAAAGTTGATTGAAGGTCAACGATGAGTTGAATTAAATTGAGGTTGCAGATGGTGGGGTTGGAGTCCAAGTTGAAGAGGTTGCGGTCGACGTCGAATGAGTGAATCCATGAAGTGTTTCAAAAATTGTTCAAAGTAGGGACATCCATTGATGGACGACGGTTTTTTTTTCGGTGGGGGACTGAAATAGTCTCGGTGTTGGGGAACTAAACCGGTCTCGGTGTTGGGGGGAACTAAAGCGGTCTCGGTGTTGGGGAACTAAAGCGGTCTCGGTGGGACCTCCAGTGTCGCGCATAGGTTGTGCGAGCCTCTGCCCGCTTGCGACTTTTTAGGGTTAATGCACTTTGGACAATCCAACGAAGGTGGTCCTCGTTGGGTAAGCTCGGCCTTAGCCAGGAGCATCCGAGTATCAATATAAATAGTTTCTACCAAGTTTGTTTTTTTCCCGAAGGGATGAATGGAAACACTTCACTTTTAAATCAAAGTTTTCGTTCACTCGTATAAGTTTTATTTCACAAATTATATATACAGGACGAGGCACTGAAGGAGGGAAGTGAATTTACAGCCTCTCACGATAACAGCTCAAACAGTAATTTACAGGGGTAGAGGTTCGATCCCGTTTGACAATAGTTAAGGTGGGAATTGAAAGCGAGGAGGCTTGTCCTCCTCGAGTAAGAGTTACGGCAGGAATTTAAAATGAGGAGGCTTGGCCTCCTTGGTCTAAGCCTCAGGCAGGAATTTAAAGTGAGGGAGGTGCAACCTCTGGTATCAAGAACTCAGGCAGGAATTTAAGGTGAGAGAGGAGCCACCTCTGGTAACAACGGCTCAGGCAGGAATCTAAAATGAGGGAGGTGCAACCTCGGGTAACAACGGGCCAGGCAGGAATGAATTAATTTACAATACAAGAAATAAATAAACCTCAATTTTGGGGGAATGCAGTTGAAGGTTAAGCTCGCACTTTAGCTGGAGAGCTAAAGAATTCTGATGTTAAGCATAATTTAAGCAAAAAGTTAACAAAAAAAATACTAATTTTTGTAAGGTATACACTTTTGGGTGGCGACATAATGTCGGGGGCCGACGTGTACCGAGTACATTCAGTACATAAATTACATTATATTACATACATTAATTACCGTTAATTACAATTTTAGCAATTTGTTAATTGACATATCTAATACTGAAGTAATCTGAATAGGTAACACAAGTTAAATAATGAAGGAGAGTTCTCCGTTGTTTTATAATTTACAGGGGATTAACAACAATGTTATATATTTATAGTTAACAATAATTACGCCAAATCATATCTAATATTATTAGACGAATGGTTGGTTATTATAGTTTGAAAGTCTAATTAGCCAGCGATGAGGAAAGCGGAGAAAACATACGGTGTACTTTTCATTTGAACGTACATGGACATTAATGATAACGTAACACATAAGTAACGGAATTTGAATGACAATTAGGTAGAAGTAGTAAGTACAGGTAATGAGAACGTGGAGAGCTATGTGCCTAAGTAGATATTAACCAGTAGCCTGGCAGGGAACAATATGGTATATTATAATAATATAACATCACATCTTAACGTTATAAATTGGTAGCAGAGGCAAGAGAGAAGAGTTTGAATTCAGAGGCTCGCTTTTGACGACGTAATCGGAATTCGAACCTTCGTCTCAGCAATAATAAACAACTTGCGAGAGGTGAAATAATAAAAAAGAAAATAAAACAAAAAGAATACATGTACGTAATCATGATCGTCAATAGACATGTACGACTGCACACAGTAGCAGTAGTATACACATATCATTCGTCACACAATAGGTTGTGTGCGTAATATAGACACGAGTAAACATAGACTGATAAGTTGATAGAGCATAACTAAACAATGGGTAATAGGTAATAAAATAGGTAATACGTAATATAATTAATAAAGGACGACGCTCAAGAAGGAACACGGATGTATGAATGAGTATGGTTGCATAACACCGACAGGACACAACATATAAATAATGACTTATAGATAGTAAAGCTTTTATTAGTATTAAAGAATGTACCATACATTGAATACTAAGGATAGCCTCATACTAAGCACGTGATCGAAACGTGAAGGAAACTAAGTTACTTTATGACGTCAGAGTGATTTACTCTACGTACAGTATAAGTCATTATTTGGGAGAAATCAAAGGAGACGAATTAGAGAGGCACAGCGAAGAGAGGGACATTCGCTGTTTACAGCGCACTCCTAATGGCGCAAACATGGATACTGTTCAACCATAGAAATGGTAAATCGCATGGTTGTGACATATATATATATATATATATATATATATATATATATTATATATATATATATTTTAACCCCTCCGTCTATGGCCCGGATTGGTTCGAAGTTGACGGGGGTTCTAGTTAGGTGGCAGCAACGGATGTGTGACTTGCAGTAGTTTTCTTCTATATTACTCTCCGAGTTCTTCTATAGTGGCTCGGAGGACTGATAGACTTACTAAAAATGCTGAAGGTTCCGGACTCTTCTTATAGCGTATCCGGAAAGTTTAATGACTAAGTTCTTCTGAAGAGAGCAAGGCTCGAAGGATAAGATAAAAACTATCTTTTACTGTAATTTACTGCTAAAATGTACAGGTAGTGCTCAGCCTCTGAATTAGCTTCTGAATGACAATGGAAGATTTTTAGTGTTTATATACCCAAAAACTGCTAACATCATTATTATTAAATGCTAAAAGGGCTGTATTATTTTTGCACAATATTCGAAAATAAAGTAAATTTTCAGCTGTGATAAGGCTTGAACGCGTAAACAAAATATTTGAAGACGAAACCATATTTTTATCTTAAACCGCGACTTTTCAGATCTGATGTTATCATGATCTGCCAAGTTAACTAAAAGTGGAAATCGGACTGTGCATCTTTACACTAAAATATGCATATGAGTGAAATTTTAAGGTTTAAGATGTACAATTTTAATGCTTAGGCAAGACATGATCTCATCTTTTATAACGAAAGAGAATGTATACAAAATATGAACATTGCAAAGCTTAAGCAGGATTCCTTATTAAGCGAAATCTAAAAAAATGATTGAGATTTTAAAAAACAACAGGTCACCAATTATTTAGCAAAGTAGAAAGCAAATAAAATTTTTTATCCAAACTCGCGTTGGGCGATTTTGGTCCTTATGTAAAAATGAATACACACACGTACATACATATGAGTATAGGCATTATATAAAGTTAAATATATAAGAATATACAGGATTATATAAATAAATGAACCATATAACACATGAATTTTTAAAATGGATACTTTTTCTTACAATGGATACAGGGACTATATAAATGAATACAAGAATTACATGAAGAATAAGATAATATAGGAATATGAGAATTATTTATGGTTCATTTTTACAGGGCTCTTCCCTCTAGAATGATATTAATATAATAATGTAACATCCTAACTAATGCTAACTAGATGATAACTATTGGTTTTATAATACAGATTTATATATACAACATAAGTCGGGTGGTTAAGTCTAGTTCACGTGGTCTGGGTACGCACTCTTGGTCGTGCATAAATAGTTTCATGTTCCGTGTCACTTGGTTTTCTTTGTTCCCAGAATGATCTCTTCACCACAAATATACCGAGGATAACACTGGTATGCATCAATTTTGCTGTCAAGGGTTTTGTACGTGATTCTTATAGAGTTTTTCCTGCTGATTTCGAATCTGCAATCCGTTTTTCTCAATCAGCTCAGGTTATCCGGCTATGGCTTCATAAGTAAAATAGAATTTTTCGTGATTTTGTCAAAGCGGAATTGGAACAGTAACATCTATCATCACTTGTTTCACTTGTATAATATCTTTTTTTACTTTTCAGGCATATAGATAAAATATTTCATAATGAATAGAGCGTGTAAAAATGATCCCAATAGATTCTGCTACATATGTGGGACGGTTACAATGCCAAATAACCAGTCCCAAATCACTAAATTTGTGAAGACAATGTATAGAGCATACTTTGGAATTAAGCTAGGGGACCAGGACAAAAATTTCGCCCCTCATATGTGCTGCAAGACGTGCATTGAAAATTTGAGATGGAGCAAAGGCAGAGCGAAATCTTTGCCTTTTGGAATTCCCATGATTTGGAGAGAAGGAAAGGATCACGTGACAGATTGCTATTTCTGCATGACAAACCTCCAAGGTGGGCTTATAAATTTATTTTTCTTAAATATTTTGAAATCCTCGTACGAAACTTGACATAATATTCATCATAATGTAATATTCACCATATATAGCATAATATTCACCATAATGGTAATCATACATTTACATATACATATTGTTATAGAAAATACATTTACACATACATATTGTTATACAAGTTACATTTACATATACAATGATTGTATATTTTCTTTCTTTTTCATTCATATTGTCCCCGAAGGGACAATATGAATGAAAAAGAAAGAAAATATACAGACTCCATCGACCTATTTCATATCTTACAGACCGCAGCCTTCCCTCACGAGCCGCCACTGTCTGAATGCTTCTTCTATTTCATATGCAAGTTTTATATCCATGTTTCTGTGTTTCTATTTTCAGGAGTTAACAAGAAGAATAAACACATTGTTGTATACCCTGACATTCCTTCTGCTATGAGACCTGTACCCCATGGTCCTGGAATTCCAATACCCGACCCACCTCAAACCCTGGACTTCGATGATTCTGATGATGAATCAATGACCAATGCCAATGACCAGTCCCAGTCGTATATACCTCAAAATACGCTTCAAATGAGCCGAGGCCTCTCAACCAGGCCAAACTTAATGATCTTACCAGGGATTTAGGACTTTCCAAATTAGCAGCCGAGATCTTGGGCTCACGACTTCGAGAGGGCAACTTGCTGGCTCCGGGAACAACATTCTCCTGGTATAGGAAACGAGAGGAAGAATTCCGCAAGTTTTTTGCAGTGCACGAAAATACCTCTTCCTTAGTGTACTGCTGCAATGTTGAGGGGCTAATCGAATCCTTGGGCCTGCCATATAACGCATCAGAATGGAGGCTATTTATAGACTCGTCTAAACGAAGTTTGAAAGCAGTACTTCTCAACATTGGGAATAGGGTTGCATCAGTCCCTGTAGCACATTCCGTACAACTTACTGAGAGCTACGATAACATGAAAATTTTACTGGATGCTCTCGTATACGACCAACATAACTGGAGGATCTGTGGAGATTTGAAGGTAATACTAATATCATAAGTAAACTATT
>JAJOZX010003060.1:82500-310000 GCA_023014485.1 Bathynomus jamesi | reverse complement strand
GATTTCTAATACAGCCGATATTACAGCCTTGACACTGTTGGAATCTGTCTTCTTTTGGTCGCGGTGATGGTAGAAGAAAAGGAGCAACACGTCCATATTACTTGGTAATCGAGATTTAGCCAGCTCTGCTATCGGAGACCTCTCAAGAAGCCACAACTTAATGTTTGATCTTGACAACACCATAATGATCAATTCTGAAAACCAAAAAAAAGTCATCAGACGTCGGGACCTCTAAATATCATCTGATCGAGTTGAAAATCACACAGCCAATGCTTTAGCCCATACCACATCCGGGCATGACACGAGTGGTCAGGTCGTGTTAAGAAACAAAATTGGGACACCCTAATATAATATATATATATATATATATATATATATATATATATATATATATATGCATTTAACTGCAATGACCACGCAGTATATAAATGAATACAAACGACGTTGCAGTTAAATGCATATATATATATATATATATATATATATATATATGTATGTATATATATATATGTGTATATATATATATGTATATATATATATATGTGTGTGTGTATATATATATATATATGTGTGTATATATATATATATATATATATATATATATATATATATATATATATATATATATATATATATATATATATATATATATATATATATATATACACATATATATATATATATATATATATATATATACATATATATATATGTATATATCTATATATATATATATATATACATATATATATATATATATATACAGGGTGGGCCGTAAGTTTCCATACATAGGAAAATTTAAACGTTTGTTTTTATGTTTCAGATACCCTAAGAATATGCGTTTGTAAGATCTTGTTTACTGATGAAGCAAATTTTTACGTCAATGGAGAGGTTAATCGGCAAAACATACGTTATTGGAGTAATGCTAACCTTAACTGGCTGAGTCCGACGAAGATGCAAGGTGCCGGTAAAGTGATGGTGTGGGCCGGGATATGGGGTGACAGAATTATTGGACCAATTTTTGTCAGTGGAAATCTTAATGCCGAAAGGTATCTTAACATGTTGCAAGAAGAGATTTTCCCATCCTTGCTAAACGAGGAAGGTAACTTCCCAGTTTACTTCCAGCAAGATGGAGCTCCACCTCATTATGGTCTTCACGTGCGTCGGTATTTGGATCAGCAGTTTCCGGATGTTTGGATTGGTCGGCGTGGTCCTGTGGAGTGGCCTCCAAGATCCCCAGATCTCACCCCCTTTGATTTCTATCTTTGGGGGCACTTGAAGGCCATGGTGTATCAGGAAAAGATACGAGACATAAATCATCTAAAGGAACGTATCACCAACGCCATTACAAGCATAACATCAACTGTGCTAATGCGTGTTCATCAACAGTGGGGAACACGTATTGAAATGTGTTTTCAAAACAATGGCAACCATGTAGAGCATATTATATAAATAAAAATGGTTGTCCATAAAAAAATGTTTATTTTTCCTATGTATGGAAACTTACGGCCCACCCTGTATATACATATATATATATATATATATATATATATATCTCTCTCTCTCTCTCTCTCTCTCTCTCTCTCTCTCTCTATATATATATATATATATATATATATATATATATACATATATATATATATACATATATATATATACATATATATATATATATATATATACATATATATATATGTAAAAATGAAATGAATGATCAATATTCATTTTTGCATAAGAACCAAAATCGCTTAACGCGAGTTTGGATAATAATTTTACTTGTAGCTTTCTACTTTTGTTTGTGTCATAACCTTACGATCTACCATTTCTATGGTTTAGTCGTATCCATTATCCATTTTCCATTTATTATAGAAGTTATTATAATTAATTATGAATTGTCTTGCATCTCACCCTCGACCCTAGATTATGCATACACATTGCATGTAACAGGATTGGAACCCGTAGTTGTACTTCTTAGTCATTACTACCCACTCTGTGTCTCTAATTCGTTCTTGTAAATCTTCCTAACAATGATTTGTACTATACGTAAAAATTCAATAACTATGACATCACATTTTCCCTTCATCATATGTCTAGTATTCAATGTATGGTAAATTCTTTAATAATAATAATAAACTTCACTCTCTATAAGTCATTACTTATATGTTGTATCCTGTCTGGTGTTATGCAATATAAATATTATTCAACCATACTCATTCATACATCCATGTTTCTTCTTGACCGTCGTCCTTTATTAATTTTATTACCTATTACCTATTTTATTACCTATTACCCATTGTTTAGTTATGCTCTATCAACTTATCAGTCTATGTTTACTCGTGTCAATCATGAAATGCAAAACTTTCGCAGTTCGTTCGAAAACGCAAAAATACGTTCTCGTATTATTTTTTCATTTTTATTTTTAATTATATGACCTCCCGAGATGAACTGAAAAATGCTGAGGTTAAGTGATCAAATTTCGCTAACTGGCAAAATCGAACGCTTCTAAGATAAAAAAAAGTCTCCTTTCGCTCTGATTCGAATTTATAACATTATCATGCGTTATGTTATATCATGTGTGTTATGTGCCCATGTACTTTGTATTATATTTCTAACATCTTAATTGTCTATTAATATGAAACACTGTAAAAACAAGACAAAGTTATACTAACTGTTTAACTGTAATTAACTGTAATACTTTAAATTAACAATAACTTGTAATGTACTTTAATGAAACTGTAATTAACAATAACTTGTAATGTACTTCAGTGAAACTGTAATTAAATGTAATTTATGTACTGAATGTACTCGGTACGCGTCGGCACCCGACATTATGTCGCCACCCAAAAGTGTATACCTTACAAAAATTAGTATTTTTTTTTGTTAACTTTTTGCTTAAATTATGCTTAACGTCAGAATTCTTTAGCTCTCCAACTAAAGTAGGAGCTTAACCTCCAACTGTCTCCCCCAAACCTTTAAGCTATATTATGCATGTACTTGTAAAATTAGGCACTACTTCAAATAGGCACTTCATCTAAGCACTTCGTTTTAGACTTCATATTAGCACCTCAATAGGAGGGTGGCAGAGGCCCCTTGCCTTCTTAATATTTTTAGATTCCGGCCTGAGCCATGGTCGAAAGAGGGCGAACCTCTACCCTTGTAAATTCAGAGAACTAACTGTACATTTTTAGAAGTAAACTAAATGTAAGAGAAAGTTTTTATCTTTTCCTTCGAGCCGTGCTCTCTTCAGAACTTAGTCAAGTCGACAAGTTATAAAAGAAAAGGCGATAATTTCTAGTATCAGAAAAAGTATCAAAGTATTATAAAAAGAGAAGAATTAAAAATTGGAGACCGAAAAGAATTATAGAAAAGTATAAAGAAGAAACATCCGTTGCAGCCTCCTTAACCCAGAACCCCCCCGTCGAATCCGAACCGACTCAGGGCCATAAAGGGGGGGTTAACAGTGTGGCGACCCTGCCAAGATAAGAAGAAGATTTTAACCAGAAGATTTTAACAAGAGGATTTTAAGAAGAGGCCACTCTTTGGCCAAGATAGAAATTACCCTGCACCAGGATAAAAAGATTATTTTAAGAAGATTACTTTAAGAAGAAGATTACTTTAAGAAGAAGATTACTTTAAGAAGATTACTTTAAGAAGAAGATTACTTTAAGAAGAAGATTACTTTAAGAAGAAGATTACTTTAAGAGGCCACTCTTTGGCCAAGAAAGAAATTACCCTGCATCAGGATAAAACCAGTTGACCGGAGTGTCACGACTTCTAGTTCGTAACCTCCACTCTTGAATCGGTGTGTCACGACTCCAAGTTCTCTACGCCTAGTTTCATCCAAGAAGTAGCCAGCAAGACGTCTTCAGGACACGTCTCAAGGATTTCGCCCGTAGAAATGTTGTTAAGTACATTTTGTTCGTTTAAGTAATTTATAAACACTTGAAAAATCAGTATTATTAACAGTTAATATTTAGTTTCAAGTCAGAATTAACACAAAACACAGTGAACACTTCAGACACCAGTGATACACTTTTTTTTAGTGAAACAGTAATTGTAACAGAGAGTTAATTGTAATAGAGTTAATTGTAACACAGAGAGTTAATTGAGAGAGAGTTTACAGAGAGTTTACAGAGAGTTTAGAGAGAGTTTATAGAGTTATAGAGTTACTTGAAGCAGTTTCAAGTTCCATTTCCATTTTCAGACAGTTTCAGTTGGTTGTAACCAAGAGGGTCAACCAAACCCCAGAGGTTAATAGTCTCCACTTGATAAAGATCAAGTGCAGTCATTTTCCGTTTTCAGTTAATCGTCACTTGATAGCAGTTCAAGTGCAAGACAGTTTAAGTTTCAGAATACTTGATAAGAGGTCAAGTCAGAAGGTTGCGCCAAGACGGGCAACCGCCCCAGAGATTTATAGAAATACTTGACAAGCGCTCAAGTTAGACAGTTTAGTTTCATTTTCAGTTTCAGAATACTTGATAAGAGGTCAAGTCAGAAGGTTGCGCCAAGATGGACAACCACCCCAGAGATTTTTATAGAAATACTTGATAGAGCTCAAGTCAGAGTTTTATTTGAAGTCAGAGAGATTTATTCCAAGTCAGAGAGATTTATTCCAAGTCAGAGAGATTTATTCCAAGTCAGAGAGATTTCGAGTCCCAAGTTAGTTTTCAATGCAGTCAATTGAATTCAACTTTTTCTTTGTAATTTAAGAGAATTTAATTTAAGAAAAATGTAAGTTAAGAATTTAATTCAACCTTTTTTTGTGTTTTAAAAGAGAATTAAATTCAACCTGAATTGACCGATTTGCGTCTTTCGTTTAACCTTTTTTTTTGTTGTGAGAAGGAAATCGACTGATTTGTCTTTTCTTTTTCATGCCATTGTTATGTATATAAATATAGTTAGGTAATTTATTATTTGTACAAAGGTTGTAATGACTTTGATAATCATTGTAATGTATACGTGATAATAATAGTTGTGTAATAATTAATTAATCGATCTTGTCCCAATGACTCCTTTTAAATTAGTATATGAGGAACATGCCGTCCCTCCGTTTTGTTTCAACTTTTTTAAATTTTTTTGTTCTAAGTAGTGACAAGCAATCTTTAAAAAAAAAAAAAAAAAAAAAAAGAGCAAAGTGCTCACGAAAGATGTATCAGACTTATATCCCCCGCTTAGTCACTCAATTCCCCCGTATGATCGCGCATACCCTAAATTTCAGTTGTTTGTTCTTTTTTGTCATTTAATTTTAATAAAACTTCTACACAATAAAACATATGTATTTATCATATGCAAACAAGTTTTCAGATTAAAAAAATCAAATAATTCAAATTCTATCAACATTCAACGAAAGAGTGATTTTTCTACTTAACCTGCAAAAATTATTAAACCTTTCTAATATATTTTTTTATTATATAAAAATAATTTTTAATGTAAAATTTACCTGAAATTATTAAAAGAAAAGATTGTTCGAAATGCATAATTGATTTATATTTTTAATTTGTATTTTATTTTTCTTTTGTTCAATTAATCGTGAGTAACTGTCCTTAAATTGTTATTGTACCATTTGTAAGGTATCAAACGAAAATTATAGTCAAATTGACATACTACTACAGTATATGGTTATGAATTTTAGTAGTCGAATTTAATTGTGTCTCGAAATTATAAAATACACACTTTGTACCCAATAAACATAAATACACATTTGACCACAGGTCTATACATCATCCACCACGTAATTCGATTTGTACCTACAACAGTCAATAAAAATGCATGCACACTATATATATATATATATATACAAACTTTATGCTAAAATCATTGAATATCACAATAAAACTATTTCATTGCGTAAGTGCCAATTATGCGATTTAGTCTTAATCATTTTTGCATTCATGCATTCATGCATTTTTGCATTCATGCATTTATTCAGTTAATTTAACAATCCCCTCAGCTAATCTGTCTCTCGAAATTATCAGCTACACACTTTATACCTAGTACACAAAAATACACACTAGACCACAGGTCTATACATCATCCATTACATAATTTCGATTTTTTATCTACCGTAGTAAAAAAAAAATTAGTTTATAGATTGTACGATTTACGTTTTTACCTTTTTATCTACTACTCATTATGTATGTAATTTTTCCCACAGAAAAAAATAAAATTTTGTAAAAAAATTTAACTATCATTGTTTGTCTAACTTAATTGTTTGTCTAAATTAACGTATTAATCCTTTTATTCTGTTTGAATAAAATTAAAGTTTTAATCTTTGAATTTTTATATTTTATAATAGCTTATAAGCAATTGTCATTTTAAAGATTTGATTACTCTCCATTGTACGCAACCACCGAACTCACTTGTTCTGTATAAAATTTGTATTGTAAAGAAAAAATTCGTCATCTAACTTGAAGTAGTTAGGATGTTATTTTCTCATTTGTATTGCATTAATGGTACCCTATTAGATTATTGTATAAATATCGTTGTTTTTTTTAAAAAAATGGGAGAGCAATGTAAAAATGAAATGAATAATCAATATTCATTTTTACATAAGAACCAAAATCGCTTAACGCGAGTTTGGATAATAATTTTACTTGTAGCTTTCTACTTTTGTTTGTGTCATAACCTTACGATCTACCATTTCTATGGTTTAGTCGTATCCATTATCCATTTTCCATTTATTATAGAAGTTATTATAATTAATTATGAATTGTCTTGCATCTCACCCTCGACCCTAGATTATGCATACACATTGCATGTAACAGGATTGGAACCCGTAGTTGTACTTCTTAGTCATTACTACCCACTCTTGTCTCTAATTCGTTCTTGTAAATCTTCCTAACAATGATTTGTACTATACGTAAAAATTCAATAACTATGACATCACATTTTCCCTTCATCATATATCTAGTATTCAATGTATGGTAAATTCTTTAATAATAATAATAAACTTCACTCTCTATAAGTCATTACTTATATGTTGTGTCCTGTCTGGTGTTATGCAATATAAATATTATTCAACCATACTCATTCATACATCCATGTTTCTTCTTGACCGTCGTCCTTTATTAATTTTATTACCTATTACCTATTATTACCTAATACCCATTGTTTAGTTATGCTCTATCAACTTTCAGTCTATGTTTACTCGTGTCAATCATGAAATGCAAAACTTTCGCAGTTCGTTCGAAAACGCAAAAATACGTTCTCGTATTATTTTTTTCATTTTTATTTTTAATTATATGACCTCCCGAGATGAACTCAAAAATGCTGAGGTTAAGTGATCAAATTTCGCTAACTGGCAAAATCGAACGCTTCTAAGATAAAAAAAAGTCTCCTTTCGCTCTGATTCGAATTTATAACATTATCATGCGTTATGTTATATCATGTGTGTTATGTGCCCATGTACTTTGTATTATATTTCTAACATCTTAATTGTCTATTAATATGAAACACTGTAAAAACAAGACAAAGTTATAGTAACTGTTTAACTGTAATTAACTGTAATACTTTAAATTAACAATAACTTGTAATGTACTTTAATGAAACTGTAATTAACAATAACTTGTAATGTACTTCAGTGAAACTGTAATTAAATGTAATTTATGTACTGAATGTACTTGGTACGCGTCGGCACCCGACATTATGTCGCCACCCAAAAGTGTATACCTTACAAAAATTAGTATTTTTTTTTGTTAACTTTTTGCTTAAATTATGCTTAACGTCAGAATTCTTTAGCTCTCCAACTAAAGTAGGAGCTTAACCTCCAACTGTCTCCCCCAAACCTTTAAGCTATATTATGCATGTACTTGTAAAATTAGGCACTACTTCAAATAGGCACTTCATCTAGGCACTTCGTTTTAGACTTCATATTAGCACCTCATTAGGAGGGGGGCAGAAGCCCCTTGCCTTCTTAATATTTTTAGATTCCGGCCTGAGCCATGGTCGAAAGAGGTCGAACCTCTACCCTTGTAAATTCAGAGAACTAACTGTACATTTTTAGAAGTAAACTAAATGTAAGAGAAAGTTTTTATCTTTTCCTTCGAGCCGTGCTCTCTTCAGAACTTAGTCAAGTCGACAAGTTATAAAAGAAAAGTCGATAATTTCTAGTATCAGAAAAAGTATCAAAGTATTATAAAAAGAGAAGAATTAAAAATTGGCGACCGAAAAGAATTATAGAAAAGTATAAAGAAGAAACATCCGTTGCAGCCTCCTTAACCAGAACCCCCCCGTCGAATCCGAACCGACTCAGGGGCATAAAGGGGGGGGTTAACAGTGTGGCGACCCTGCCAGGATAAGAAGAAGATTTTAACAAGAGGATTTTAAGAAGAGGCCACTCTTTGGCCAAGATAGAAATTACCCTGCACCAGGATACCCTGCACCAGGATAAAAAGATTATTTTAAGAAGATTACTTTAAGAGAAGATTACTTTAAGAAGAAGATTACTTTAAGAAGAAGATTACTTTAAGAAGCAAGAAGATTTACTTTAAGAAGAAGATTACTTTAAGAAGAGGCCACTCTTTGGCCAAGAAAGAAATTACCCTGCATCAGGATAAAACCAGTTGACCGGCGTGTCACGACTTCTAGTTCGTAACCTCCACCCTTGAATCGGTGTGTCACGACTCCAAGTTCTCTACGCCTAGTTTCATCCAAGAAGTAGCCAGCAAGACGTCTTCAGGACACGTCTCAAGGATTTCGCCCGTAGAAATGTTGTTAAGTACATTTTGTTCTTTTAAGTAATTTATAAACACTTGAAAAATCAGTATTATTAACAGTTAATATTTAGTATCAAGTCAGAATTAACACAAAACACAGTGAACACTTCAGACACCAGTGATACACTTTTTTTTAGTGAAACAGTAATTGTAACAGAGAGTTAATTGTAATAGAGTTAATTGTAACACAGAGAGTTAATTGTAACACAGAGTTAATTTCAGAGAGTTAATTTCAAGAGAGTTATTTTCACTGTTATATCAGTATAGAATAATTTTATTTTATGTACCAAACATAATAATACCAGAGTGAAATGTTGATTACATTTTTTTATTTTTTGTTTGCAAATTTTTTTTCAATTACTGAATTGAATTGACTTGCAAATTAAGAGAGAGAGAGTTTACAGAGAGTTTACAGAGAGTTTAGAGAGAGTTTATAGAGTTATAGAGTTACTTGAAGCAGTTTCAAGTTCCATTTCCATTTTCAGACAGTTTCAGTTGGTTGTAACCAAGAGGGTCAACCAAACCCCAGAGGTTAATAGTCTCCACTTGATAAAGATCAAGTGCAGTCATTTTCCGTTTTCAGTTAATCGTCACTTGATAGCAGTTCAAGTGCAAGACAGTTTAAGTTTCAGAATACTTGATAAGAGGTCAAGTCAGAAGGTTGCGCCAAGACGGGCAACCGCCCCAGAGATTTATAGAAATACTTGACAAGCGCTCAAGTTAGACAGTTTAGTTTCATTTTCAGTTTCAGAATACTTGATAAGAGGTCAAGTCAGAAGGTTGCGCCAAGATGGACAACCACCCCAGAGATTTTTATAGAAATACTTGATAGAGCTCAAGTCAGAGTTTTATTTGAAGTCAGAGAGATTTATTCCAAGTCAGAGAGATTTATTCCAAGTCAGAGAGATTTATTCCAAGTCAGAGAGATTTCGAGTCCCAAGTTAGTTTTCAATGCAGTCAATTGAATTCAACTTTTTCTTTGTAATTTAAGAGAATTTAATTTAAGAAAAATGTAAGTTAAGAATTTAATTCAACCTTTTTTGTGTTGTAAAAGAGAATTAAATTCAACCTGAATTGACCGATTTGCGTCTTTCGTTTAACCTTTTTTTTTGTTTGTGAGAAGGAAATCGACTGATTTGTCTTTTCTTTTTCATGCCATTGTTATGTATATAAATATATAGTTAGGTAATTTATTATTTGTACAAAGGTTGTAATGACTTTGATAATCATTGTAATGTATACGTGATAATAATAGTTGTGTAATAATTAATTAATCGATCTTGTCCCAATGACTCCTTTTAAATTAGTATATGAGGAACATGCCGTCCCTCCGTTTTGTTTCAACTTTTTTAAATTTTTTTGTTCTAAGTAGTGACAAGCAATCTTTAAAAAAAAAAAAAAAAAAAAAAAAAAAAAAAGCAAAGTGCTCACGAAAGATGTATTAGACTTATATCCCCCGCTTAGTCACTCAATTCCCCCGTATGATCGCGCATACCCTAAATTTCAGTTGTTTGTTCTTTTTTGTCATTTAATTTTAATAAAACTTCTACACAATAAAACATATGTATTTATCATATGCAAACAAGTTTTCAGATTAAAAAAATCAAATAATTCAAATTCTATCAACATTCAACGAAAGAGTGATTTTTCTACTTAACCTGCAAAAATTATTAAACCTTTCTAATATATTTTTTTTATTATATAAAAATAATTTTTAATGTAAAATTTACCTGAAATTATTAAAAGAAAAGATTGTTCGAAATGCTTCCCTTCCATTTCAATAACTTTTTTATTCTTGGTCGAAACTCATCTATGGCTCGATTTACTTTTATTTTTTTAGAATATTATAAAATTGTATTTAGCTCGTTGAAATGCATAATTGATTTATATTTTTAATTTGTATTTTATTTTTCTTTTGTTCAATTAATCGTGAGTAACTGTCCTTAAATTGTTATTGTACCATTTGTAAGGTATCAAACGAAAATTATAGTCAAATTGACATACTACTACAGTATATGGTTATGAATTTTAGTAGTCGAATTTAATTGTGTCTCGAAATTATAAAATACACACTTTGTACCCAATAAACATAAATACACATTTGACCACAGGTCTATACATCATCCACCACGTAATTCGATTTGTACCTACAACAGTCAATAAAAATGCATGCACACTATATATATATATATATACAAACTTTATGCTAAAATCATTGAATATCACAATAAAACTATTTCATTGCGTAAGTGCCAATTATGCGATTTAGTCTTAATCATTTTTGCATTCATGCATTCATGCATTTTTGCATTCATGCATTTATTCAGTTAATTTAACAATCCCCTCAGCTAATCTGTCTCTCGAAATTATCAGCTACACACTTTATACCTAGTACACAAAAATACACACTAGACCACAGGTCTATACATCATCCATTACATAATTCGATTTTTTATCTACAGTAGTCAAAAAAAAATTAGTTTATAGATTGTACGATTTACGTTTTTCCCTTTTTATCTACTACTCATTATGTATGTAATTTTTCCCACAGAAAAAAATAAAATTTTGTAAAAAAATTTAACTATCATTGTTTGTCTAACTTAATTGTTTGTCTAAATTAACGTATTAATCCTTTTATTCTGTTTGCATAAAATTAAAGTTTTAATCTTTGAATTTTTATATTTTATAATAGCTTATAAGCAAGTGTCATTTTAAAGATTTGATTACTCTCCATTGTACGCAACCACCGAACTCACTTGTTCTGTATAAAATTTGTATTGTAAAGAAAAAATTCGTCATCTAACTTGAAGTAGTTAGGATGTTATTTTCTCATTTGTATTGCATTAATGGTACCCTATTAGATTATTGTATAAATATCGGTTTTTTTTTTAAAAAAAGGGGAGAGCAATGTAAAAATGAAATGAATAATCAATATTCATTTTTACATAAGAACCAAAATCGCTTAACGCGAGTTTGGATAATAATTTTACTTGTAGCTTTCTACTTTTGTTTGTGTCATAACCTTACGATCTACCATTTCTATGGTTTAGTCGTATCCATTATCCATTTTCCATTTATTATAGAAGTTATTATAATTAATTATGAATTGTCTTGCATCTCACCCTCGACCCTAGATTATGCATACACATTGCATGTAACAGGATTGGAACCCGTAGTTGTACTTCTTAGTCATTACTACCCACTCTGTGTCTCTAATTCGTTCTTGTAAATCTTCCTAACAATGATTTGTACTATACGTAAAAATTCAATAACTATGACATCACATTTTCCCTTCATCATATATCTAGTATTCAATGTATGGTAAATTCTTTAATAATAATAATAAACTTCACTCTCTATAAGTCATTACTTATATGTTGTGTCCTGTCTGGTGTTATGCAATATAAATATTATTCAACCATACTCATTCATACATCCATGTTTCTTCTTGACCGTCGTCCTTTATTAATTTTATTACCTATTACCTATTTTATTACCTATACCCATTGTTTAGTTATGCTCTATCAACTTATCAGTCTATGTTTACTCGTGTCAATCATGAAATGCAAAACTTTCGCAGTTCGTTCGAAAACGCAAAAATACGTTCTCGTATTATTTTTTTCATTTTTATTTTTAATTATATGACCTCCCGAGATGAACTCAAAAATGCTGAGGTTAAGTGATCAAATTTCGCTAACTGGCAAAATCGAACGCTTCTAAGATAAAAAAAAGTCTCCTTTCGCTCTGATTCGAATTTATAACATTATCATGCGTTATGTTATATCATGTGTGTTATGTGCCCATGTACTTTGTATTATATTTCTAACATCTTAATTGTCTATTAATATGAAACACTGTAAAAACAAGACAAAGTTATAGTAACTGTTTAACTGTAATTAACTGTAATACTTTAAATTAACAATAACTTGTAATGTACTTTAATGAAACTGTAATTAACAATAACTTGTAATGTACTTCAGTGAAACTGTAATTAAATGTAATTTATGTACTGAATGTACTTGGTACGCGTCGGCACCCGACATTATGTCGCCACCCAAAAGTGTATACCTTACAAAAATTAGTATTTTTTTTTGTTAACTTTTTGCTTAAATTATGCTTAACGTCAGAATTCTTTAGCTCTCCAACTAAAGTAGGAGCTTAACCTCCAACTGTCTCCCCCAAACCTTTAAGCTATATTATGCATGTACTTGTAAAATTAGGCACTACTTCAAATAGGCACTTCATCTAGGCACTTCGTTTTAGACTTCATATTAGCACCTCATTAGGAGGGGGGCAGAGGCCCCTTGCCTTCTTAATATTTTTAGATTCCGGCCTGAGCCATGGTCGAAAGAGGTCGAACCTCTACCCTTGTAAATTCAGAGAACTAACTGTACATTTTTAGAAGTAAACTAAATGTAAGAGAAAGTTTTTATCTTTTCCTTCGAGCCGTGCTCTCTTCAGAACTTAGTCAAGTCGACAAGTTATAAAAGAAAAGTCGATAATTTCTAGTATCAGAAAAAGTATCAAAGTATTATAAAAAGAGAAGAATTAAAAATTGGCGACCGAAAAGAATTATAGAAAAGTATAAAGAAGAAACATCCGTTGCAGCCTCCTTAACCAGAACCCCCCCCGTCGAATCCGAACCGAATCAGGGCCATAAAGGGGGGGGGTAACAGTGTGGCGACCCTACCAGGATAAGAAAGATTTTAACAAGAGGATTTTAAGAAGAGGCCCATCTTTGGCCAAGATAGAAATTACCCTGCACCAGGATAAAAAGATTATTTTAAGAAGATTACTTTAAGAAGAAGATTACTTTAAGAAGAAGATTACTTTAAGAAGATTACTTTAAGAAGAAGATTACTTTAAGAAGAAGATTACTTTAAGAAGAGGCCACTCTTTGGCCAAGAAAGAAATTACCCTGCATCAGGATAAAACCAGTTGACCGGCGTGTCACGACTTCTAGTTCGTAACCTCCACCCTTGAATCGGTGGGTCACGACTCCAAGTTCTCTACGCCTAGTTTCATCCAAGAAGTAGCAGGCAAGACGTCTTCAGGACACGTCTCAAGGATTTCGCCCGTAGAAATGTTGTTAAGTACATTTTGTTCTTTTAAGTAATTTATAAACACTTGAAAAATCAGTATTATTAACAGTTAATATTTAGTATCAAGTCAGAATTAACACAAAACACAGTGAACACTTCAGACACCAGTGATACACTTTTTTTTAGTGAAACAGTAATTGTAACAGAGAGTTAATTGTAATAGATTTAATTGTAACACAGAGAGTTAATTGTAACACAGAGTTAATTTCAGAGAGTTAATTTCAAGAGAGTTATTTTCACTGTTATATTCAGTATAGAATAATTTTATTTTATGTACCAAAATAATAATACCAGAGTGAAATTTGATTACATTTTTTTATTTTTTGTTTGCAAATTTTTTTTCAATACTGAATGATTGACTTGCAAATTAAGAGAGAGAGAGTTTACAGAGAGTTTACAGAGAGTTTAGAGAGAGTTTATAGAGTTATAGAGTTACTTGAAGCAGTTTCAAGTTCCATTTCCATTTTCAGACAGTTTCAGTTGGTTGTAACCAAGAGGGTCAACCAAACCCCAGAGGTTAATAGTCTCCACTTGAAAAGATCAAGTGCAGTCATTTTCCGTTTTCAGTAAAATCGTCACTTGATAGCAGTTCAAGTGCAAGACAGTTTAAGTTTCAGATACTTGATAAGAGGTCAAGTCAGAAGGTTGCGCCAAGACGGTCAAACCGCCCCAGAGATTTATAGAAATACTTGACAAGCGCTCAAGTTAGGACAGTTTTAGTTTCATTTTCAGTTTCAGAATACTTGATAAGAGGTCAAGTCAGAAGGTTGCGCCAAGATGGGACAAACCACCCCAACTTTTTATAGAAATACTTGATAGAGCTCAAGTCAGAGTTTTATTTGAAGTCAGAGAGATTTATTCCAAGTCAGAGAGATTTATTCCAAGTCAGAGAGATTTATTCAAGTCAGAGAGATTTCGAGTCCCAAGTTAGTTTTCAATGCAGTCATTGAATTCAACTTTTTCTTTGTAATGTAAGAGAATTTAATTAAGAAAAATGTAAGTAAGAATTTAATTCAACCTTTTTTGTGTTGTAAAAGAGAATTAAATTCAACCTGAATTGACCGATTGCGTCTTTCGTTTAAACCTTTTTTTTTGTTTGTGAGAAGGAAATCGACTGATTTGTCTTTTCTTTTTCATGCCATTGTTATGTATATAAATATATAGTTAGGTAATTTATTATTTGTACAAAGGTTGTAATGACTTTGATAATCATTGTAATGTATACGTGATAATAATAGTTGTGTAATAATTAATAATCGATCTTGTCCCAATGACTCCTTTAAATTAGATAGAGAACATGCCGTCCCTCCGTTTGTTTCAACTTTTTTAAATTTTTTTGTTCTAAGTAGTGACAAGCAATCTTTTAAAAAAAAAAAAAAAAAAAAAAAAGCAAAGTGCTCACGAAAGATGTATTAGACTTATATCCCCCCGCTTAGTCACTCAATTCCCCCGTATGATCGGCATACCCTAAATTTCAGTTGTTTGTTCTTTTTTGTCATTTAATTTTAATAAAACTTCTACACAATAAAACATATGTATTTATCATATGCAAACAAGTTTCAGATTAAAAAAATCAAATAATTCAAATTCTATCAACATTCAACGAAAGAGTGATTTTTCTACTTAACCTGCAAAAATTATTAAACCTTTCTAATATATTTTTTTATTATATAAAAATAATTTTTAATGTAAAATTTACCTGAAATTATTAAAAGAAAAGATTGTTCGAAATGCTTCCCTTCCATTTCAATAACTTTTTTATTCTTGGTCGAAACTCATCTATGGCTCGATTTACTTTTATTTTTTTAGAATATTATAAAATTGTATTTAGCTCGTTGAAATGCATAATTGATTTATATTTTAATTTGTATTTTATTTTTCTTTTGTTCAATAATCGTGAGTAACTGTCCTTAAATTGTTATTGTACCATTTGTAAGGTATCAAACGAAAATTATAGTCAAATTGACATACTACTACAGTATATGGTTATGAATTTTAGTAGTCGAATTTAATTGTGTCTCGAAATTATAAAATACACACTTTGTACCCAATAAACATAAATACACATTTGACCACAGGTCTATACATCATCCACCACGTAATTCGATTTGTACCTACAACAGTCAATAAAAATGCATGCACACTATATATATATTATATACAAACTTTATGCTAAAATCATTGAATATCACAATAAAACTATTTCATTGCGTAAGTGCCAATTATGCGATTTAGTCTTAATCATTTTTGCATTCATGCATTCATGCATTTTTGCATTCATGCATTTATTCAGTTAATTTAACAATCCCCTCAGCTAATCTGTCTCTCGAAATTATCAGCTACACACTTTATACCTAGTACACAAAAATACACACTAGACCACAGGTCTATACATCATCCATTACATAATTCGATTTTTTATCTACAGTAGTCAAAAAAAATTAGTTTATAGATTGTACGATTTACGTTTTTCCCTTTTTATCTACTACTCATTATGTATGTAATTTTTCCCACAGAAAAAAATAAAATTTTGTAAAAAAATTTAACTATCATTGTTTGTCTAACTTAATTGTTTGTCTAAATTAACGTATTAATCCTTTTATTCTGTTTGCATAAAATTAAAGTTTTAATCTTTGAATTTTTATATTTTATAATAGCTTATAAGCAAGTGTCATTTTAAAGATTTGATTACTCTCCATTGTACGCAACCACCGAACTCACTTGTTCTGTATAAAATTTGTATTGTAAAGAAAAATTCGTCATCTAACTTGAAGTAGTTAGGATGTTATTTTCTCATTTGTATTGCATTAATGGTACCCTATTAGATTATTGTATAAATATCGGTTTTTTTTTAAAAAAAGGGGAGAGCAATGTAAAATGAAATGAATAATCAATATTCATTTTTACATAAGAACCAAAATCGCTTAACGCGAGTTTGGATAATAATTTTACTTGTAGCTTTCTACTTTTGTTTGTGTCATAACCTTACGATCTACCATTTCTATGGTTTAGTCGTATCCATTATCCATTTTCCATTTATTATAGAAGTTATTATAATTAATTATGAATTGTCTTGCATCTCACCCTCGACCCTAGATTATGCATACACATTGCATGTAACAGGATTGGAACCCGTAGTTGTACTTCTTAGTCATTACTACCCACTCTGTGTCTCTAATTCGTTCTTGTAAATCTTCCTAACAATGATTTGTACTATACGTAAAATTCAATAACTATGACATCACATTTTCCCTTCATCATATATCTAGTATTCAATGTATGGTAAATTCTTTAATAATAATAATAAACTTCACTCTCTATAAGTCATTACTTATATGTTGTGTCCTGTCTGGTGTTATGCAATATAAATATTATTCAACCATACTCATTCATACATCCATGTTTCTTCTTGACCGTCGTCCTTTATTAATTTTATTACCTATTACCTATTTTATTACCTATTACCCATTGTTTAGTTATGCTCTATCAACTTATCAGTCTATGTTTACTCGTGTCAATCATGAAATGCAAAACTTTCGCAGTTCGTTCGAAAACGCAAAAATACGTTCTCGTATTATTTTTTTCATTTTTATTTTTAATTATATGACCTCCCGAGATGAACTCAAAAATGCTGAGGTTAAGTGATCAAATTTCGCTAACTGGCAAAATCGAACGCTTCTAAGATAAAAAAAAGTCTCCTTTCGCTCTGATTCGAATTTATAACATTATCATGCGTTATGTTATATCATGTGTGTTATGTGCCCATGTACTTTGTATTATATTTCTAACATCTTAATTGTCTATTAATATGAAACACTGTAAAAACAAGACAAAGTTATAGTAACTGTTTAACTGTAATTAACTGTAATACTTTAAATTAACAATAACTTGTAATGTACTTTAATGAAACTGTAATTAACAATAACTTGTAATGTACTTCAGTGAAACTGTAATTAAATGTAATTTATGTACTGAATGTACTTGGTACGCGTCGGCACCCGACATTATGTCGCCACCCAAAAGTGTATACCTTACAAAAATTAGTATTTTTTTTTGTTAACTTTTTGCTTAAATTATGCTTAACGTCAGAATTCTTTAGCTCTCCAACTAAAGTAGGAGCTTAACCTCCAACTGTCTCCCCCAAACCTTTAAGCTATATTATGCATGTACTTGTAAAATTAGGCACTACTTCAAATAGGCACTTCATCTAGGCACTTCGTTTAGACTTCATATTAGCACCTCATTAGGAGGGGGGCAGAAGCCCCTTGCCTTCTTAATATTTTTAGATTCCGGCCTGAGCCATGGTCGAAAGAGGTCGAACCTCTACCCTTGTAAATTCAGAGAACTAACTGTACATTTTTAGAAGTAAACTAAATGTAAGAGAAAGTTTTTATCTTTTCCTTCGAGCCGTGCTCTCTTCAGAACTTAGTCAAGTCGACAAGTTATAAAAGAAAAGTCGATAATTTCTAGTATCAGAAAAAGTATCAAAGTATTATAAAAAGAGAAGAATTAAAAATTGGCGACCGAAAAGAATTATAGAAAAGTATAAAGAAGAAACATCCGTTGCAGCCTCCTTAACCAGAACCCCCCCCGTCGAATCCGAACCGACTCAGGGCCATAAAGGGGGTTAACAGTGTGGCGACCCTGCCAGGATAAGAAGAAGATTTTAACAAGAGGATTTTAAGAAGAGGCCACTCTTTGGCCAAGATAGAAATTACCCTGCACCAGGATAAAAAGATTATTTTAAGAAGATTACTTTAAGAAGAAGATTACTTTAAGAAGAAGATTACTTTAAGAAGATTACTTTAAGAAGAAGATTACTTTAAGAAGAAGATTACTTTAAGAAGAGGCCACTCTTTGGCCAAGAAAGAAATTACCCTGCATCAGGATAAAACCAGTTGACCGGCGTGTCACGACTTCTAGTTCGTAACCTCCACCCTTGAATCGGTGGTCACGACTCCAAGTTCTCTACGCCTAGTTTCATCCAAGAAGTAGCCAGCAAGACGTCTTCAGGACACGTCTCAAGGATTTCGCCCGTAGAAATGTTGTTAAGTACATTTTGTTCTTTTAAGTAATTTATAAACACTTGAAAAATCAGTATTATTAACAGTTAATATTTAGTATCAAGTCAGAATTAACACAAAACACAGTGAACACTTCAGACACCAGTGATACACTTTTTTTTAGTGAAACAGTAATTGTAACAGAGAGTTAATTGTAATAGAGTTAATTGTAACACAGAGAGTTAATTGTAACACAGAGTTAATTTCAGAGAGTTAATTTCAAGAGAGTTATTTTCACTGTTATATTCAGTATAGAATAATTTTATTTTATGTACCAAACATAATAATACCAGAGTGAAATGTTGATTACATTTTTTTTATTTTTTGTTTGCAAATTTTTTTTCAATTACTGAATTGAATTGACTTGCAAATTAAGAGAGAGAGAGTTTACAGAGAGTTTACAGAGAGTTTAGAGAGAGTTTATAGAGTTATAGAGTTACTTGAAGCAGTTTCAAGTTCCATTTCCATTTTCAGACAGTTTCAGTTGGTTGTAACCAAGAGGGTCAACCAAACCCCAGAGGTTAATAGTCTCCACTTGATAAAGATCAAGTGCAGTCATTTTCCGTTTTCAGTTAATCGTCACTTGATAGCAGTTCAAGTGCAAGACAGTTTAAGTTTCAGAATACTTGATAAGAGGTCAAGTCAGAAGGTTGCGCCAAGACGGGCAACCGCCCCAGAGATTTATAGAAATACTTGACAAGCGCTCAAGTTAGACAGTTTAGTTTCATTTTCAGTTTCAGAATACTTGATAAGAGGTCAAGTCAGAAGGTTGCGCCAAGATGGACAACCACCCCAGAGATTTTTATAGAAATACTTGATAGAGCTCAAGTCAGAGTTTTATTTGAAGTCAGAGAGATTTATTCCAAGTCAGAGAGATTTATTCCAAGTCAGAGAGATTTATTCCAAGTCAGAGAGATTTCGAGTCCCAAGTTAGTTTTCAATGCAGTCAATTGAATTCAACTTTTCTTTGTAATTTAAGAGAATTTAATTTAAGAAAAATGTAAGTTAAGAATTTAATTCAACCTTTTTTGTGTTGTAAAAGAGAATTAAATTCAACCTGAATTGACCGATTTGCGTCTTTCGTTTTTTTTTGTTTGTGAGAAGGAAATCGACTGATTTGTCTTTTCTTTTTCATGCCATTGTTATGTATATAAATATATAGTTAGGTAATTTATTATTTGTACAAAGGTTGTAATGACTTTGATAATCATTGTAATGTATACGTGATAATAATAGTTGTGTAATAATTAATTAATCGATCTTGTCCCAATGACTCCTTTTAAATTAGTATATGAGGAACATGCCGTCCCTCCGTTTTGTTTCAACTTTTTTAAATTTTTTTGTTCTAAGTAGTGACAAGCAATCTTTAAAAAAAAAAAAAAAAAAAAAAGCAAAGTGCTCACGAAAGATGTATTAGACTTATATCCCCCGCTTAGTCACTCAATTCCCCCGTATGATCGCGCATACCCTAAATTTCAGTTGTTTGTTCTTTTTTGTCATTTAATTTTAATAAAACTTCTACACAATAAAACATATGTATTTATCATATGCAAACAAGTTTTCAGATTAAAAAAATCAAATAATTCAAATTCTATCAACATTCAACGAAAGAGTGATTTTTCTACTTAACCTGCAAAAATTATTAAACCTTTCTAATATATTTTTTTTATTATATAAAAATAATTTTTAATGTAAAATTTACCTGAAATTATTAAAAGAAAAGATTGTTCGAAATGCTTCCCTTCCATTTCAATAACTTTTTTATTCTTGGTCGAAACTCATCTATGGCTCGATTTACTTTTATTTTTTTAGAATATTATAAAATTGTATTTAGCTCGTTGAAATGCATAATTGATTTATATTTTTAATTTGTATTTTATTTTTCTTTTGTTCAATTAATCGTGAGTAACTGTCCTTAAATTGTTATTGTACCATTTGTAAGGTATCAAACGAAAATTATAGTCAAATTGACATACTACTACAGTATATGGTTATGAATTTTAGTAGTCGAATTTAATTGTGTCTCGAAATTATAAAATACACACTTTGTACCCAATAAACATAAATACACATTTGACCACAAGTCTATACATCATCACCACGTAATTCGATTTGTACCTACATACAACAGTCAATAAAAATGCATGCACACTATATATATATATATATACAAACTTTATGCTAAAATCATTGAATATCACAATAAAACTATTTCATTGCGTAAGTGCCAATTATGCGATTTAGTCTTAATCATTTTTGCATTCATGCATTCATGCATTTTTGCATTCATGCATTTATTCAGTTAATTTAACAATCCCCTCAGCTAATCTGTCTCTCGAAATTATCAGCTACACACTTTATACCTAGTACACAAAAATACACACTAGACCACAGGTCTATACATCATCCATTACATAATTCGATTTTTTATCTACAGTAGTCAAAAAAAAATTAGTTTATAGATTGTACGATTTACGTTTTTCCCTTTTTATCTACTACTCATTATGTATGTAATTTTTCCCACAGAAAAAAATAAAATTTTGTAAAAAAATTTAACTATCATTGTTTGTCTAACTTAATTGTTTGTCTAAATTAACGTATTAATCCTTTTATTCTGTTTGCATAAAATTAAAGTTTTAATCTTTGAATTTTTATATTTTATAATAGCTTATAAGCAAGTGTCATTTTAAAGATTTGATTACTCTCCATTGTACGCAACCACCGAACTCACTTGTTCTGTATAAAATTTGTATTGTAAAGAAAAAATTCGTCATCTAACTTGAAGTAGTTAGGATGTTATTTTCTCATTTGTATTGCATTAATGGTACCCTATTAGATTATTGTATAAATATCGTTTTTTTTTTAAAAAAAGGGGAGAGCAATGTAAAAATGAAATGAATAATCAATATTCATTTTTACATAAGAACCAAAATCGCTTAACGCGAGTTTGGATAATAATTTTACTTGTAGCTTTCTACTTTTGTTTGTGTCATAACCTTACGATCTACCATTTCTATGGTTTAGTCGTATCCATTATCCATTTTCCATTTATTATAGAAGTTATTATAATTAATTATGAATTGTCTTGCATCTCACCCTCGACCCTAGATTATGCATACACATTGCATGTAACAGGATTGGAACCCGTAGTTGTACTTCTTAGTCATTACTACCCACTCTGTGTCTCTAATTCGTTCTTGTAAATCTTCCTAACAATGATTTGTACTATACGTAAAAATTCAATAACTATGACATCACATTTTCCCTTCATCATATATCTAGTATTCAATGTATGGTAAATTCTTTAATAATAATAATAAACTTCACTCTCTATAAGTCATTACTTATATGTTGTGTCCTGTCTGGTGTTATGCAATATAAATATTATTCAACCATACTCATTCATACATCCATGTTTCTTCTTGACCGTCGTCCTTTATTAATTTTATTACCTATTACCTATTTTATTACCTATTACCCATTGTTTAGTTATGCTCTATCAACTTATCAGTCTATGTTTACTCGTGTCAATCATGAAATGCAAAACTTTCGCAGTTCGTTCGAAAACGCAAAAATACGTTCTCGTATTATTTTTTTCATTTTTATTTTTAATTATATGACCTCCCGAGATGAACTCAAAAATGCTGAGGTTAAGTGATCAAATTTCGCTAACTGGCAAAATCGAACGCTTCTAAGATAAAAAAAAGTCTCCTTTCGCTCTGATTCGAATTTATAACATTATCATGCGTTATGTTATATCATGTGTGTTATGTGCCCATGTACTTTGTATTATATTTCTAACATCTTAATTGTCTATTAATATGAAACACTGTAAAAACAAGACAAAGTTATAGTAACTGTTTAACTGTAATTAACTGTAATACTTTAAATTAACAATAACTTGTAATGTACTTTAATGAAACTGTAATTAACAATAACTTGTAATGTACTTCAGTGAAACTGTAATTAAATGTAATTTATGTACTGAATGTACTTGGTACGCGTCGGCACCCGACATTATGTCGCCACCCAAAAGTGTATACCTTACAAAAATTAGTTTTTTTTTTGTTAACTTTTTGCTTAAATTATGCTTAACGTCAGAATTCTTTAGCTCTCCAACTAAAGTAGGAGCTTAACCTCCAACTGTCTCCCCCAAACCTTTAAGCTATATTATGCATGTACTTGTAAAATTAGGCACTACTTCAAATAGGCACTTCATCTAGGCACTTCGTTTTAGACTTCATATTAGCACCTCATTAGGAGGGGGGCAGAGGCCCTTGCCTTCTTAATATTTTTAGATTCCGGCCTGAGCCATGGTCGAAAGAGGTCGAACCTCTACCCTTGTAAATTCAGAGAACTAACTGTACATTTTTAGAAGTAAACTAAATGTAAGAGAAAGTTTTTATCTTTTCCTTCGAGCCGTGCTCTCTTCAGAACTTAGTCAAGTCGACAAGTTATAAAAGAAAAGTCGATAATTTCTAGTATCAGAAAAAGTATCAAAGTATTATAAAAAGAGAAGAATTAAAAATTGGCGACCGAAAAGAATTATAGAAAAGTATAAAGAAGAAACATCCGTTGCAGCCTCCTTAACCAGAACCCCCCCCGTCGAATCCGAACCGACTCAGGGCCATAAAGGGGGGGGTTAACAGTGTGGCGACCCTGCCAGGATAAGAAGAAGATTTTAACCAGAAGATTTTAACAAGAGGATTTTAAGAAGAGGCCACTCTTTGGCCAAGATAGAAATTACCCTGCACCAGGATAAAAAGATTATTTTAAGAAGATTACTTTAAGAAGAAGATTACTTTAAGAAGAAGATTACTTTAAGAAGAAGATTACTTTAAGAAGAGGCCACTCTTTGGCCAAGAAAGAAATTACCCTGCATCAGGATAAAACCAGTTGACCGGCGTGTCACGACTTCTAGTTCGTAACCTCCACCCTTGAATCGGTGTGTCACGACTCCAAGTTCTCTACGCCTAGTTTCATCCAAGAAGTAGCCAGCAAGACGTCTTCAGGACACGTCTCAAGGATTTCGCCCGTAGAAATGTTGTTAAGTACATTTTGTTCTTTTAAGTAATTTATAAACACTTGAAAAATCAGTATTATTAACAGTTAATATTTAGTATCAAGTCAGAATTAACACAAAACACAGTGAACACTTCAGACACCAGTGATACACTTTTTTTTAGTGAAACAGTAATTGTAACAGAGAGTTAATTGTAATAGAGTTAATTGTAACACAGAGAGTTAATTGTAACACAGAGTTAATTTCAGAGAGTTAATTTCAAGAGAGTTATTTTCACTGTTATATTCAGTATAGAATAATTTTATTTTATGTACCAAACATAATAATACCAGAGTGAAATGTTGATTACATTTTTTTTATTTTTTGTTTGCAAATTTTTTTTCAATTACTGAATTGAATTGACTTGCAAATTAAGAGAGAGAGAGTTTACAGAGAGTTTACAGAGAGTTTAGAGAGAGTTTATAGAGTTATAGAGTTACTTGAAGCAGTTTCAAGTTCCATTTCCATTTTCAGACAGTTTCAGTTGGTTGTAACCAAGAGGGTCAACCAAACCCCAGAGGTTAATAGTCTCCACTTGATAAAGATCAAGTGCAGTCATTTTCCGTTTTCAGTTAATCGTCACTTGATAGCAGTTCAAGTGCAAGACAGTTTAAGTTTCAGAATACTTGATAAGAGGTCAAGTCAGAAGGTTGCGCCAAGACGGGCAACCGCCCCAGAGATTTATAGAAATACTTGACAAGCGCTCAAGTTAGACAGTTTAGTTTCATTTTCAGTTTCAGAATACTTGATAAGAGGTCAAGTCAGAAGGTTGCGCCAAGATGGACAACCACCCCAGAGATTTTTATAGAAATACTTGATAGAGCTCAAGTCAGAGTTTTATTTGAAGTCAGAGAGATTTATTCCAAGTCAGAGAGATTTATTCCAAGTCAGAGAGATTTATTCCAAGTCAGAGAGATTTCGAGTCCCAAGTTAGTTTTCAATGCAGTCAATTGAATTCAACTTTTTCTTTGTAATTTAAGAGAATTTAATTTAAGAAAAATGTAAGTTAAGAATTTAATTCAACCTTTTTTGTGTTGTAAAAGAGAATTAAATTCAACCTGAATTGACCGATTTGCGTCTTTCGTTTAACCTTTTTTTTTGTTTGTGAAGGAAATCGACTGATTTGTCTTTTCTTTTTCATGCCATTGTTATGTATATAAATATATAGTTAGGTAATTTATTATTTGTACAAAGGTTGTAATGACTTTGATAATCATTGTAATGTATACGTGATAATAATAGTTGTGTAATAATTAATTAATCGATCTTGTCCCAATGACTCCTTTTAAATTAGTATATGAGGAACATGCCGTCCCTCCGTTTTGTTTCAACTTTTTAAATTTTTTTGTTCTAAGTAGTGACAAGCAATCTTTAAAAAAAAAAAAAAAAAAAAAAAAAAAAAAAAAGAGCAAAGTCCTCACGAAACATGTATCAGACTTATATCCCCCGCTTAGTCACTCAATTCCCCCGTATGATCGCGCATACCCTAAATTTCAGTTGTTTGTTCTTTTTTGTCATTTAATTTTAATAAAACTTCTACACAATAAAACATATGTATTTATCATATGCAAACAAGTTTTCAGATTAAAAAAATCAAATAATTCAAATTCTATCAACATTCAACGAAAGAGTGATTTTTCTACTTAACCTGCAAAAATTATTAAACCTTTCTAATATATTTTTTTTATTATATAAAAATAATTTTTAATGTAAAATTTACCTGAAATTATTAAAAGAAAAGATTGTTCGAAATGCTTCCCTTCCATTTCAATAACTTTTTTATTCTTGGTCGAAACTCATCTATGGCTCGATTTACTTTTATTTTTTTAGAATATTATAAAATTGTATTTAGCTCGTTGAAATGCATAATTGATTTATATTTTTAATTTGTATTTTATTTTTCTTTTGTTCAATTAATCGTGAGTAACTGTCCTTAAATTGTTATTGTACCATTTGTAAGGTATCAAACGAAAATTATAGTCAAATTGACATACTACTACAGTATATGGTTATGAATTTTAGTAGTCGAATTTAATTGTGTCTCGAAATTATAAAATACACACTTTGTACCCAATAAACATAAATACACATTTGACCACAGGTCTATACATCATCCACCACGTAATTCGATTTGTACCTACAACAGTCAATAAAAATGCATGCACACTATATATATATATATACATACAAACTTTATGCTAAAATCATTGAATATCACAATAAAACTATTTCATTGCGTAAGTGCCAATTATGCGATTTAGTCTTAATCATTTTTGCATTCATGCATTCATGCATTTTTGCATTCATGCATTTATTCAGTTAATTTAACAATCCCCTCAGCTAATCTGTCTCTCAAAATTATCAGCTACACACTTTATACCTTTTTATCTACTACTCATTATGTATGTAATTTTTCCCACAGAAAAAAATAAAATTTTGTAAAAAAATTTAACTATCATTGTTTGTCTAACTTAATTGTTTGTCTAAATTAACGTATTAATCCTTTTATTCTGTTTGCATAAAATTAAAGTTTTAATCTTTGAATTTTTATATTTTATAATAGCTTATAAGCAAGTGTCATTTTAAAGATTTGATTACTCTCCATTGTACGCAACCACCGTACTCACTTGTTCTGTATAAAATTTGTATTGTAAAGAAAAAATTCGTCATCTAACTTGAAGTAGTTAGGACGTTATTTTCTCATTTGTATTGTATTAATGGTACCCTATTAGATTATTGTATAAATATCGTTTTTTTTTTAAAAAAAAGGGGAGAGCAATGTAAAAATGAAATGAATAATCAATATTCATTTTTACATAAGAACCAAAATCGCTTAACGCGAGTTTGGATAAAAATTTTACTTGTAGCTTTCTACTTTTGTTTGTGTCATAACCTTACGATCTACCATTTCTATGGTTTAGTCGTATCCATTATCCATTTTCCATTTATTATAGAAGTTATTATAATTAATTATGAATTGTCTTGCATCTCACCCTCGACCCTAGATTATGCATACACATTGCATGTAACAGGATTGGAACCCGTAGTTGTACTTCTTAGTCATTACTACCCACTCTGTGTCTCTAATTCGTTCTTGTAAATCTTCCTAACAATGATTTGTACTATACGCAAAAATTCAATAACTATGACATCACATTTTCCCTTCATCATATATCTAGTATTCAATGTATGGTAAATTCTTTAATAATAATAATAAACTTCACTCTCTATAAGTCATTACTTATATGTTGTGTCCTGTCTGGTGTTATGCAATATAAATATTATTCAACCATACTCATTCATACATCCATGTTTCTTCTTGACCGTCGTCCTTTATTAATTTTATTACCTATTACCTATTTTATTACCTATTACCCATTGTTTAGTTATGCTCCATCAACTTATCAGTCTATGTTTACTCGTGTCAATCATGAAATGCAAAACTTTCGCAGTTCGTTCGAAAACGCAAAAATACGTTCTCGTATTATTTTTTTCATTTTTATTTTTAATTATATGACCTCCCGAGATGAACTCAAAAATGCTGAGGTTAAGTGATCAAATTTCGCTAACTGGCAAAATCGAACGCTTCTAAGATAAAAAAAAGTCTCCTTTCGCTCTGATTCGAATTTATAACATTATCATGCGTTATGTTATATCATGTGTGTTATGTGCCCATGTACTTTGTATTATATTTCTAACATCTTAATTGTCTATTAATATGAAACACTGTAAAAAGGCAAAGTTATAGTAACTGTTTAACTGTAATTAACTGTAATACTTTAAATTAACAATAACTTGTAATGTACTTTAATGAAACTGTAATTAACAATAACTTGTAATGTACTTCAGTGAAACTGTAATTAAATGTAATTTATGTACTGAATGTACTCGGTACGCGTCGGCACCCGACATTATGTCGCCACCCAAAAGTGTATACCTTACAAAAATTAGTATTTTTTTTTGTTAACTTTTTGCTTAAATTATGCTTAACGTCAGAATTCTTTAGCTCTCCAACTAAAGTGGGAGCTTAACCTCCAACTGTCTCCCCCAAACCTTTAAGCTATATTATGCATGTACTTGTAAAATTAGGCACTACTTCAAATAGGCACTTCATCTAGGCACTTCGTTTTAGACTTCATATTAGCACCTCATTAGGAGGGGGGCAGAGGCCCCTTGCCTTCTTAATATTTTTAGATTCCGGCCTGAGCCATGGTCGAAAGAGGTCGAACCCCTACCCTTGTAAATTCAGAGAACTAACTGTACATTTTTAGAAGTAAACTAAATGTAAGAGAAAGTTTTTATCTTTTCCTTCGAGCCGTGCTCTCTTCAGAACTTAGTCAAGTCGACAAGTTATAAAAGAAAAGTCGATAATTTCTAGTATCAGAAAAAGTATCAGAGTATTATAAAAGAGAAGAATTAAAAATTGGCGACCGAAAAGAATTATAGAAAAGCAGTGGTGGGCACCGTTAACCAAAAAGTTAACTTCGTTAACCGCTAATCCGTTAACCAACAAGTTAACTTCGTTAACCGTTAATCCGTTAATTCGTTAAACATGTAATGGAAGTTACCGATAAACCGTTAACGTTAACTTTTATTATAAAAAAAATGAAAAACACAATTTTCTCCATTTTGTCCATGAGATGCATGTTGCCCTTCATGAAAATTAGCATATCAAAGTTTTCATCAGACAGGGATGATCTCTTGGCCCTCAGGATGTCCTTGCCCATAGAGAACAAACGCTCCACTGCAGCACTGGAGGGGATGGCTGTGTTGAACTTGATGAACAAGTCCACCAACACTTGCTCACCCAAGAAGGCAGCATCTGTCAGCAAGTCCTTGGAGTTGGTCTCCAGCCAGGTCTTGACCAAGTTTTGGGCCTTGCCCTTGAGTGACCTGTGGCTTCTGCTGCTCTCTTTTGTCTGGATGACAGCACTGAAGAAGTCATCCGCCTCTGGCGCCACACACTCACATTTACTTCTCAACGCCATCTATTATCTCATAAAGAAACTAATTCACATTGGGACTTGAAAGTACCGGCAGGATCAACCGGGTAGAAAAATAATTATGGAGATTTTAAAGATGTGGTACCTAGAAGTACCGCCAGGACATAAAGGGTTAAGGTGAAAACGCTCCCATTGTAAGACATCAATTGACTTAATTTATGTCATCAAAGTGACATGAGAATTGAAATCTTACCTGATCAGTTTTATGGTTTTTGAAATGTATCAAGGAGACTACTAATAAGGTACTCACAGACATATTATAATATACATGACTTACTTGACAACGATTATTTTTAAATATTCACTAGCACAAACATGTTGCGCAAGAGACAGACTGCAAATGAAACGAATGTAGTTATTTGTTGTAATTGTTACATATATATTATTGAAAGTGCCTTAAAATGCTCGTGATATTTCTTGAAAGAAGTTGAAACATTCAACTCAAATGGCAAATCTTTCCGCCTGATTTTACAGTCGACCATGTTTTGCTCAAACCAATGCCATAAATAACTACCATATTTGGTAAGACACAAATTGTGGCGACGGAAACAAATATATCGCCTGATTTTTCACTGCGGAAATGGAAATTCGTTCATCACTATTAACAGTGGCGGATTAATTGGGCACCTGCTCAGCACTGAAAATAATAGAAACTTTTAAACGTTTATTTATGAATTTTTTGGGTTAACGGACTTGAGTTAACGGAAGTTAAATGTAACGGAAGTTAATTAGTCCGATAATGATTTTCAAAGTTAACTTAAAAGTTAAATCGTTAACGAAAAAGTTAACTTCGTTAATTAACGGTTAACGGATTAACGGTTTGTGCCCAGCTTTGTAGAAAAGTATAAAGAAGAAACATCCGTTGCAGCCTCCTTAACCAGAACCCCCCCGTCGAATCCGAACCGACTCAGGGCCATAAAGGGGGGGTTAACATATATATATATATATATATATACATATATACATATATATATTATATACAGGGTGGCCCAAAAAAATGGCACCAATTTTGAGAAGTGATATCTCAATAACCGTTGCAGCTAGGGACTTACAGAAACAACCAAATGAAAGATAATTATTTTCTCTTTAAATACTTATTCTATGGCTTGATGGTTACAAGCCAATATAATGCCCAAAATTGGCTTCCAAAAAAAATATACATAAAAAGTTGCGCATTTATATTTATTCCTTGATCCTAATTTTAAATTAAATTTTTCTATTCCAGACCCCTCAAGATGGGATTGAGAGAATCTGCTAAGAACATTATACAAGCACTACGTGAAGAAAAAGGATATTCATTAAACAGAATCCTTTACGAATTTCCAAATAGAAATTGGAAAAAAAGAACTGTGGCACATTTTTTACAAAAACTTAAAGAAACCGGCAGCAGTCAACGGCGTCCGGGAAGTGGTCGACCAAAAAGTATTAGAACGCCAGAAAACATTGAAAAAGTAAATGAAATGGTTTTAAGTCAAGAGGAACAACCGGGAACAAGTAAAAGTGAACGTGAAGTTGCGAAAGAAACCGGGATTTCACGTTCATCAGTACAGCGAATAATTCGGAAAGATCTTGGGTTGAAAACATTTAAGAGGGTGAAGGTTACTGCTTTATCGGAGCCTGTGAAAGAAAGACGTTTCCATCGATGTAAAAATCTATTGCGAAGATTTCGGTCAAATGAGTCTGTGAAAAAAATGTGGTTTTCTGATGAGAAACGATTTACGGTCGAAACACCACGAAATACCTAAAATGATCGGGTTCGTGCAGCAGTGGCGACAAAAACTCATGTTGACCCAAAACGACTTTTGCGTGAAAAAAAACACTTTTCAGATTCGATAATGGTTTCCCTTGCAGCGTCATCTGAGAACAAAACATCCATCATTTTTACTCAGCGAGGCGTTAAAATTAACTCAATTTACTACTGTAATGACATTTTGTCTCCAATGTTGTCAGAGATCAAGGAGACGAGCACTGATTTTCTGTTCATGCAAGATGGAGCCCCATCTCATACAGCCAAGGAAACAATAACATTTCTCAATAATAATTGTCCTGGTTTTATCGAACCAAATAATTGGCCACCATGCAGCCCAGATCTAAACCCCATTGACTACTTTGTGTGGTCTGCCTTAGAGAGAGAAGTCTACCATGGTCAGAAAATCCGTCATGTGAACCATCTTCGTGAACGAATTCAGGCTGCATGGGAAAATCTCTCACAAGTGACGATCTCAAAGGCAATTTCAAAATGGAGGGCGAGATTACAGGCTGTGGTTGACCATAATGGAGGGCAGATTGAGCCATTTATTGAAAATTAGGTTTAACTTAAAACCACAGAACTTCGTTTAAAGACCGTAAATTAGAAGATAATTAATTAGAAAAAAATAAAAGGAATAAATATAAATGCGCAACTTTTTTTTGTATATTTTACTTATAAGCCAATTTTTGGCATTACATGGGTTTATAACCATCAAGCTATTGAATAAGTATTTAAAGAGAAAAGAATTATCTTTCATTTGGTTGTTTTTTAAAATCCCTAACTGCAATGGTTATTGAGATATCACTTCTGAAAATTGGTGCCATTTTTTTGGGGCCACCCTGTATATATATATATATATATATATATATATGTATATATATATAATATGTATATATATATGTAATATGTATGTATATATATATAATATATATTATATATATATATATATATATATATATATATATATATTAATATATATATATATATATATATATATATATATATACATATATATATATATATACATACATATATACATATATATATATACATATATATATATATATACATATATATATATATATATATATATATATATATATATATATACATATATATATATATATATAATATATATATATATATACATATATATATATATATATATATATATACATATATATATACAGAGTGTCCCAAAACAACGTATACATTTTTAAAAACTTATAACAGGCGAACCCACTAACGGATTCAGATGATTTTATTTCTTTTTATAGGTAAAATATACAACTTCGAAATAATAGATAGTTTAATTTGTTTTAAACACGTAAGTGTTCGAAATGTCGACCATTGACATCAATGCACCACTGCGCTCTTTGATTCACTGATTGGCAGACTTCAACAAAAATGTTTGTAGGGATATTTCTACACACTTCTTCAACTGTGCTCTTTAGTTGTTCAAGTGATGTAGGTCTTCTACTGTATACTTCATTTTTCAAATGACCCCATAAAAAAAAGTCAAGTGGGTTCAAATCTGGTGAACGTGGTGGATACTCGATACTACCTCGTCGTCCGATCCACCGATAATGAAATGTTTCATCAAGGTAGTTCCTGACATCCTGATGGTAATGAGGAGGTGCTCCATCTTGTTGAAAGTAAATGTCCTCATCTCCGTATAACTGTCGAATTGCAGGAAAACCTTTTCCCCGAAGCATGTTGAGGTAGCTATGACCGGTAACTGTACCATCGAAAAAGAATGGACCAACCAAACCTTTGGAAGAAAAACCACACCAGACAGTTATACCCGGTAAATTTACATGTCGTTCCACATAAATGTGTGGATTTTCTTCTGACCAGTATGTGCAATTATGACGATAATTATACCATTCAACTTAAATATAGCCTCATCAGACCACACAATTTTGTCCGCAAATTGGCCATCTTCTGTGTTTTTTACTCGAAACCATTCGCAAAACTGGATTCTGCGATCCGGATCATCCTCATTCAAGGCATGTAATAATCTCGGGATGTAAGATTTCCATTTAGCATTCTTCAGAATTCTGTGGACACTTGTCTTACTTTTCCTGTTTCACGAGCACATTGTCTCACAGATTTTCTTGGTGATCGGTTGAATACCTGTAGCACTTCATCAGAAGTGTTAGCATCTGTTGATGTCTTTGGACGCCCAGTCGCTTGCTTGTACACATCATGCACAGTACCGTATACTTCAAATTTCTCACAGATACGTGAAATGGTAAGTCGAGTTGGAGGATTAGTTCCAAAATTGTCTCTCCACTGTTGTTGAACCTTTGATATCTTCTCAACTTTAAAATACGACTTTAGTATCCATTTTCGTTGCTCAAATGATAAGCGCACACTTCCATTTTCCATGTTTACTGTAGGCAGGCAAGGCTATTACTAATTCCGATTTTGTATCTCCTTAGGCTAGCCAAGGCTGTTAACAATTTCGCTTTTGTATCTCCTTAGGCTATAGGCTATAAAAAGAAATAAAAATCATCTGAATCTGTTAGTGGGTTCTCCTGTTATAAATTTTTAAAAAATGTATACGTTGTTTTGGGACACTCTGTATATATATATATATATATATATATATATATATATATATATATATACAGGGTGGGCCGTAAGTTTCCATACATAGGAAAAATAAACATTTTTTTATGGACAACCATTTTTATTTATATAATATGCTCTACATGGTTGCCATTGTTTTGAAAACACATTTCAATACGTGTTCCCCACTGTTGATGAACACGCATTAGCACAGTTGACGTTATGCTTGTAATGGCGTTGGTGATACGTTCCTTTAGATGATTTATGTCTCGTATCTTTTCCTGATACACCATGGCCTTCAAGTGCCCCCAAAGATAGAAATCAAGGGGGGTGAGATCTGGGGATCTGGGAGGCCACTCCACAGGACCACGCCGACCAATCCAAGCATCCGGAAACTGCTGATCCAAATACCGACGCACGTGAAGACCATAATGAGGTGGAGCTCCATCTTGCTGGAAGTAAACTGGGAAGTTACCTTCCTCGTTTAGCAGGGATGGGAAAATCTCTTCTTGCAACATGTTAAGATACCTTTCGGCATTAAGATTTCCACTGACAAAAACTGGTCCAATAATTCTGTCACCCCATATCCCGGCCCACACCATCACTTTACCGGCACCTTGCATCTTCGTCGGACTCAGCCAGTTAGGGTTAGCATTACTCCAATAACGTATGTTTTGCCGATTAACCTCTCCATTGACGTAAAAATTTGCTTCATCAGTAAACAAGATCTTACAAACGCATATTCTTAGGGTATCTGAAACATAAAAACAAACGTTTAAATTTTCCTATGTATGGAAACTTACGGCCCACCCTGTATATATATATATATTATATATATATATATATATATATATATATATATATATATATATATATATATATATAATAATATATATATACATACATACATATATATATATATATATATATCTATAATATATATATATATATATATATATATATATATTTTTGTAACCTATATATTGTCTTGAACTCTCCTTTCACTCCAGTGTTCCTGAGGATGTCATTAGACGAAAGTGCTTGAGCACCACTTTGTGTTTCTTTTCCCTTCGTGGTTTTATTCATCATATATATATATATGGGAATGAACTCAGAATGGTTCCCTGAGTTTTTTATGATACACACAGACCGTGCATGGAACAAGGAACTCTTCTAAGATAATTAAATCCACTATAGTCCGAATAAGTAATGGTAAATGACAAATACCATAGTTTTTCTTTTTCATGATGCAAGCCCGACGTGGGGAACGGGTCTCTCGCAAAGAGGTCCCATAAATACAGCTTCCCTCACCAGCTATCTGCAAAGCAGACAAAATCCAGCTTTGGGACATGGATCTAGGGAAAGCAGCCTAGCCCCACTTATATTGAGGTTCTAAATGTAGTGGTGCTAGGCTGCTTTCCCTAGATCCATGTCCCCAAAGCTGGATCCTGTCTGCTTTGCAGATAGCTGGTGAGGGAAGCTATATTTATGGGACCTCTTTGCGATAGACCCGTTGCCCACGTCGGGCTTGCATCAGGAAAAAGAAAAACTATGGTATGTGTCATTTACCATTACTTATTCGGACTATAGTGGATTTAATTATCCCATAAGAGTTCCTTGTTCCATGCACGGTCTGTGTGTATCATATATATATATATATATATATATATATATATATATATATATATATATTAGGGTGGCCCCTATTTTTCAACTTTTGAAATTACTTGCTCCCAACCCCTAATCTTCTTCCAATATATAAAAAAGTGCTCTGTACAAAATTTCAGCTCAATTGGGCTATATTAAGGTGGCCCCCCCAAAGGCCCTAAAGTTTCAAAATTCACCGATAATTGGTATTTCTAATATAAAACCTTTATAATTCATTTGCAAACTTTGTTTGGGAAAATAATCACAAAGCATAATCGAACTTTCTAGAACCTTCCAGAAGCGTTTTTTTTACGCACTTATGATACTTTTCAATTTCCGTGAATATCTCGTCCATATATATATATATGATACTTTTCAATTTCCGTGAATATCTCGTCCAATTTTGGTTTTAAGTAAATAATGGTTATAACTCAATTTATTGTAAATTGAATTCTCTTTCGATCACATTCTATATTTCTTTCGAATAAAACACTGTAAAGAAGATAAAAACGGTTTTATATGAAAAAATATCTATTGTTAAAATCTGAAACTTTAGGGCCTTTGGGGGCCATCTTAATATTGTCTGATTGAGCTGAAATTTACACAGAGCATTTTTATATGGATTAGAACAACTTTGGAGGTTGGGAGATGAAAAATATTTCATTTCAGAAAATCACATACAACTAAGGGCCACCCTAATTATATATATATATATATATATATATTATATTATATATATAATATATATATATATATATAGACGATTGGTTAGGTTAAGTCATAATATTTTCGTTAGTTTTAACGTTTTATTTGATGGATTCATTTAAAAAAGTCTTCTAATGATCCTAGTGTAGTTTACGTTCCCCAACTTTGACCTAGTGTAGTTTATGTCCATTTTTACATCAGGGGGACATAAACTACACTTGCTTCGGAAATAGTTTTGTTGTGAGAGGACCAAAACTGTTTAATCAGCTTCCCAAGCACCTAAGGAACACGAATGGTGTTGCAGTGGACATCTTCAAAAGAAGATTAGACGCCTGGCTCAGAACAATCCCCGATAAGCCGAGCGTACCTGGCTATGTGAGGTGGAGAGTACAAGAAACCAACTCACTACTTCACCAGGCCAACTCGAGAGGAGGGGGCGACAAGCTTGACCTTCGTGAAATGAGGAATCATCGCACGGAACCTTTGAAGGTTGAAAGGTTGACATATTAATTAAATTGTTCATGATTTTATAAAGTTTTTTTCATTTTGCAAATTTTTGATAAAATTCTTTGCTAATTTTCGTCCTTCGTGAGCGAAGAGGTTGTCGTGGATCAGGGCTGCCAACTGTCCCCATTTGCAAAGCTGGGCACAAACCGTTAATCCGTTAATCGTTAATTAACGAAGTTAACTTTTTCGTTAACGATTTAACTTTTAAGTTAACTTTGAAAATCATTATCGGACTAATTAACTTCCGTTACATTTAACTTCCGTTAACTCAAGTCCGTTAACCCAAAAAATTCATAAATAAACGTTTAAAAGTTTCTATTATTGTTGCTGCGACAATCTTCAGGCTTAAGGACTTGAAGTCCAAGGGCCTCGTCTACTGCAGCGCCTTAGTCGACGCACTTTTGGCAGGCATCGACAAAAGGTTTGGGCCCCTCCTGGAGGATGACGAATGCCAGCTGGCTGCTGCCTTCCATCCCAGGTTTCGCCTCATCTGGTTGGACAAGTATGACAACACCAAGGTCGCCAGGGTGAGGAAAAGCATGGAGGGTACAGTCGAGGAGGCCATGAAGCAGCAGTCCAACGAAGTGGGCAGCAACAGTGGAGGCAGCAACAACGAGGAGGAGGAGGAGGAGGATGACTTCTTCAGTGCTGTCATCCAGACAAAAGAGAGCAGCAGAAGCCACAGGTCACTCAAGGGCAAGGTCCAGAACTTGGTCAAGACCTGGCTGGAGACCAACTCCAAGGACTTGCTGACAGATGCTGCCTTCTTGGGTGAGCAAGTGCTGGTGGACTTGTTCATCAAGTTCAACACAGCCATCCCCTCCAGTGCTGCAGTGGAGCGTTTGTTCTCTATGGGCAAGGACATCCTGAGGGCCAAGAGATCATCCCTGTCTGATGAAAACTTTGATATGCTAATTTTCATGAAGGGCAACATGCATCTCATGGACAAAATGGAGAACGAGAAGAAGAGGGAAAATTAAATTATATATATATTGTGTTTTTCATTTTTTTTTTATAATAAAAGTTAACGTTAACGGTTTATCGGTAACTTCCGTTACATGTTTAACGAATTAACGAATTAACGGTTAACGAAGTTAACTTTTTGGTTAACGGATTAGCGGTTAACGAAGTTAACTTTTTGGTTAACGGTGCCCACCACTGCCCATTTGGCGAAAACGTTTCCTGCCCTGACAGTTTCTCTCGGGTGTGTTTGAGGCGACATTTCGGCCATATTGTTCTTGCACCATACCGTAATTACAAGCTAAAGAAAAATTGGTAATTTTCACCTTACTGGAAGAGTAATAATAATAATAAGTACTTTCCTGTTATCCCGGACCCCAGACTTTTTGTCAGTTGTCAGACTTCAATTTTGACAGAATATTTTCGTTAAAACTAATTAAAATATCACGACTTAACCTAACCCTGTCAACTAATTAGGTTAAGTGAATGCCCGGTTAGGTAAACTGTACGCCCTTGATAATCGGTTAGGTTAAGTCGTGATATTTTCGTTAGTTTTAACGAAAATATTCTGTGTCAAAATTGAAGTCTGGCAACTGGCAAAAAGTCTGGGGTCCGAGATAACAGGAAAGTACCTAATGATAATAATAATAATAATAATATTAGTAATAATAATTTAAATGACTTAACTAATTTATTTAGGACTTAATACCAATCTCATAAATTGTGGTTTCCATACAAGGTTTTAAAATTAATTTTTAAAACTTGTAAAGCAGGGGTTCCCAAATGGGGGGTACGAGACATCCTGCTTGGGAACTAACTTTCGCCTGAAAAAGTATTCTGAAAAGACGATGTAGGCTACACCGTCTTTTGAGCAATTTTGAGTAGAGGGGTAGTTCGATGTATGTGCCGAAGCCATCGAGGGGCACGCAGTCGAAAAAAAGGTTGGGAACCCCTGTTATAAAAAGTTGGTTTTAAGTACTTTCAATTGTACGGAATAGAAACGTGTAGTATCGTGTCTTTTAACGAAATAGTATTGTATTTAAAGTGTAAAAAGTTTTACTTCTTTTATTGGTCAGCCTTTAGAAGAAATGAAACAGGGTCCCTGATTAGACAATTCATAATCTGTAACCCATTATCCTGAAATCGCAACAGTGAGAAATGTACAGGTCCTACTCCGTAGGCGGAAACTTCTGTGACAGTGACAAACATTTTCAGACGTCGTTCCGTAACTGTTCCGTAAAGATACGTAAACAATGGGTGTTGTAGCGGACAAATACTATTTTTTTTTTACTTGAAAAAAGGATCGATGTACCAGATCGTCGAAATATCAAATCATCGAAACTAAGTTTAACCTAACTCAACATGTTGGCTCACTAGCTTACGTTAGGTTAGCTTAAGTCAAATTTTGATGATTTGGTTTATACTTCAACAATCTAGTGCTAGGAACCTTTCAATTTCCTGAGGGGTTCACTCATGGCATACATTATGGTAGACCTAATCTCACATTATGACCTATTTAGTGTTTGGTATTATTTTATTTGTTTGGTTGGTTGGTTCGTTAGCCTTATAAAGCTGACTAAAGAAGGCTGGGGCCCCTGATCTTCACGTGATCCCGTTTATTCGACACCTCATAATAAATTTATCTATCTGAAATGAATCCTATATACTATTCAGCTAAAATGTGTCTGTGTGTCTGTCTGCTTTCTTCGGAACCGTGCACAGCCTAAACGGCACATCAGAAAATTCTGCAACCAACACCAACTGATAGCTCATGAGCTTCCGATGTGCTCTGTCAAGTTTCCCAGTCGTAGGTCACTCGCGGCCGAGCACGAGCTATCTAATGTCTATTACAAGTGAATGTAGGTACTTCAAAAATTTTTAACTTAAAGCGTGACATATACAGCTAGCTGGACCTCTGTGGAAAATGTTTTTTAAAGGATTTTGAAAATTCGGATTTTTTTTAAATAAAGGTTTTGAATCAATCAGCGTACGTGCGATTAAAAACGAAAAGAGATAGGTTTTAGCGGTTTATGTCTTTTTCTCTTTACATTTGAGATTGATTGGATAGCCTAGCATCTGCATTGTGATTTTATTTATTTTTTCTATTGTTGAGCAAAGTGTATAGGAAAAGCTGATCAAGTATGTAACTTTATTTTCAGGTATGCCACTGTCAGCTAGAGAGCGGAAGAGTCGTAGGAAGGAAATATACGAGACGAAGGAACGGTTAACATCAGGATCGGGCGATGGCGCATGTACCTCTACCGGCAGACAGCGACCGTCAGACGCTGCAAGGAAATCCCAAACGCGTGCGAATGAAGACGACGAAGAGCGGCAGCGTCGATTGGAAGCGGATGCAGATCGTCATTCTGAAATGCGTGCGAGTGAATCTGACAGACAGCGGCAGCGCAGGTTGGAAGCAAACACTGTGAGAAGACGGCTGTGATCCAGCTTGATGTACATTTGGATAATGATGAACGTCGCATTATGTTTCAGAGTCATCAGTCGTTGGATGCTGTTCTGCGCGACGTTAGTGACTCGAAGCTGAATGGATATTTCCGTCTCAATGAGTTGGACGAGTTTGACCGAACGTTGCTGTACACAGATTCCACGTTACTATACGTGGCAAGCAGGAACACGTTGCTGGGAACGTCGAACGAGGTACGAGAGTTGAACACTCGCAGTATGGTGTTCGATTTGCAACCGACACACTAAGTCGTATGTATACCGTCAGCCCTCGAGCTGGAAGTCTGTACTTTCTACGACCTCTTCTGTTGCACGTGAAAGGCGCAACTTCGTTTGAGTCACTAAAGACTGTAAATGGTGTTGTGCTGGACAGCTACAAGGATGCGTGTTTGCAGTTGGATTTAGTAGATAACGGACAGCACTGGAAACTCGCAATGACTGAAGCTGCGGAGACATCATTCCCACATCAGATCCGTCATCTGTTTGCGCTTATTCTGTGCGAAGGAGACGATTCGTGCGATTAACTTGATCTGTGGACGAGTTTCCGTGACAAGATGTCTAAAGATATACTGTATCGTCAGACAGGTACGGATGTCGATATGATTGACGAGCAGGCGTTACTTAACGCGTATAACGAGGCGCTTAGTCGTATTCAGGCGATTGTTAGCGGAATAAATGGTCGAACTGTCGAGTCGTACGGTTTGCCGGGTGTAGTTGTAACGACAGCTGAAGAAGTGTCTTCTCAGCCAGTGATTGACGAAGACGACGTTCTAAGACGCGAAGGCGAACTGACTGTCGATCAGCGACAAATCTACGAGGAGGTAGTAAGTCGTCTGAATGAAAACGAAGGTGGACTGATGTTCATTGAGGCACCGGGTGGTTGTGGAAAGACCTTCCTCGAAAATCTGATTTTAGATAAGGTGCAGATGATGGGTGGTACGAGTGTGGCTGTCGCAACGACTGGAATCGCAGCATGTTTGTTGCGTAATGGCAAGACGGCGCACTTCCAGTTCAAGATTCCGCTGAATCTGCATCCATCGGGTAATGCATGTGGAATCGGTAAGCGAACTGCAATCGCAAATGTACTGCGTCCTTGCAAACTCATCGTTTGGGATGAGATCTGCATGGCTGATCGTCGCGCTGTCGACTGTTTGTTGAAAGATTTGATTTGTGCAGATCAACCGTTTGGTGGAGTATTGACAATTTTCTCAGGTGACTGGCGACAAATTCTCCCAGTGAAGCCGAAAGGTGGACGTGCAGAAGTGATTGATGCAACTCTGAAATCGTCCAATTTGTGGTCGTACGTGACAGTTTACCGACTGAGCACTAACATGCGTGTTCAGAATGACGGAAGCGAATCTGCAAGCGAGTTTAATGAACTCTTGCTTCAGGTTGGTGAAGGACGTTTGCCAGTTGTTGCAAATGTCGGTGTGTATGGAGATTTTATAAGAATCCCACAGATGTTGCGTATTACAGCGACGTCAATTGACGAGTTGGTTGATAACGTTTTTACATCGAATATCAACGAACGTCTGTCTGATGTTGAATAGTTGCGAAATCGAGCGATTTTGACAGTATTGAACGCTGATGTGACAACAATCAATGATAGTACGTTGGAGAAGGTTGATGGTGAGCTTCAAACGTACTGCAGTGTTGATACGATGGCAGACTCAGACGCTGTCCCACTTCGAACAGAAGTGTTGAATCGTATCGAACAGTCTGGACTGTCACAGCATAAGATTCATTTGAAACTTCGGGTGCCTGTTATGATTTTGCGTAACTTGAACCCACCGGCTATTGTAAACGGGACGATTTGCGTTGTAAAACAGATGAGTCGTAACGTTTTAGAATTGCTAATAACACTGTACAACAGTGAAAAAAAACGGAAATGAGATCGTCATTTTTATTGCTAATTATATGCGTAGATTGCGAAAATAACACCAATTTATTTGTATCACCCGCCGATTTTATGAAAATGACCCTATTTCATTGTATCATTTTGAGAACCACTGGTTCTCTGAACGCATCTTTTACATTTTGTTCAGTCATGCATATGCTGTGGTGGTGGTGTTCGGCTCTGTGTTTCCACTTTGATTTTATGAAAACTTTCTTTCATTAATCATTTAAAACAAAATTGTCAGCCATATTTTATCATAAATCGGTGTTATAAGTGAGTATTATTGAATAACAGCTATCAAATTATGTATATTTCACCGACAACGTCTATATTATGTGAAATTGCAAATTGATCTATCATTTTCTTATTTTACAGGTTTTTATTGATGTTATGCTACAATGCCTAGAGAGTGCAAAAATTCGCCAGACAGTTTTTATTATATTTGTGGGACATTAACGTTAAAACAGTATAAAAGGAAGTTGACTTTTCATGTAAAAAAGCCTTATGAATTATACTTCGCATGCAAAGTTGGTGATCAGGACAAGCACTGGGCGCTTCATATCTGCTGTGAGAGATGTACAAGCTCGTTATCTGCATGGTTCAAAGGCACCGGTCCTGGTCTGGGATTCGGTGTCCCAATGGTATGGGGAGAACCGCTGGACCATTCAACGGATTGCTATTTCTGCTTAAAGAACATCACAGGTTTGAATCTTTTATTTTTCTGAATATACACAATTTCTGAATATTACACAATTATGCTATCTTAAGTAATCAACAATGTCTATTGTCTCACATTACAGGTTGCAACAGAAAAGAGAAAAAGGCTATAGTCTACCCAAATCTTCGTTCTGGTATGCGTCCTGTGGAGCATTCTACAGATATACCCATCCCTCGTCCTCCAGCTGAAATGCCGAACAATAACACAGACTCTGACAAATCGGAATCAGACGGCGAATGCTATGAAGCTCAAGTCGAGTCCAAGAAAGAACATCATCTCATCACGCAGCCTGAACTCAATAATTTGGTCCGTGATTTAATACTGTTAGAAAATCTAGAAGAGGAAGAACCATTGTTGTCCCAAGGCGATATGATGACTAAACTGATTGATGCATTGCTTGTATATATTAAGTTAAGGTGTGTATATATCCATCTCATAATTGTAAGGTTAGTGAAAAATTCACTTAATTTAGAGCTAGCATTTTCGGGCTCTTGTGGCATCATTGTTTGGGCACTCTTGTGGCATCATTTTTTTGGGGCGCTGCGCGTCCTTCCTACCAGTTTGTTGAATGCGGCACTTACAGAGCGTGGTCTTATAGAGAGCTCTCTTGCAATTCCGTTTGGGGTAATTGTATACAACATCCCCCTCACCTCAATTTTATGAAATTGACTTCACAATCGATATAAAACCTTTATTTATTAGCATGTCATTACTTTATTTATTTTCGGAAACCAACCTAACCTAACCTAATCTAATCTAACCTAACCTAGAAAAATGTATACTAGAAAAATGTATTTTTGACTAAAAAAGTGCATAACTTAACATGTTATTACATTATCATTTGTATAATTTAGGTCTCGGGGGTACGGGGGCGGAGCCCCCGTAAAGATCACGCATCACAAAGTGAACCTTATACCGATCAATTTGTGATGCGTTATCTTTACGGGGGCTCCGCCCCGTACCCCCGAAACCTAAATTATACAAATGACAATGTAATAACATGTTAAGTTATGCACTTTTTTAGTCTTCATCTAGGGCACATGAATCAAGATCTCAAAGTCGAAACCACATGAACAGCACGTCATAATTCTATCACAAACACGACCAAACTGAGGTATTACCCAAACTGAATCCAATTAGAAAAAAAAATAGCCAGAACAGAAACCAACCAACTAATTAAGTCGCACAGTAGCGAAAAAATAGCCCAATCAGAAAAACGTCACGTCAAATGGATATCGTTAATTAAATAATATCTCCATAAATATGATCGACCGAAAAAAAATTTACTTAAAGGAAAGGTTTTATTTATTATTTTCTACGCATTGCAATAATTTTTATTAGAAACTGAGGTGAGGGATATATCGTATACAATTACCCAGTTTGGTTGTTTAGATACAAGATTGTTGCATCATGCAATGGTGCAGGTTCAATTTGAAAAGTAGAGTGAAAAAGAAAATTGGCCCCCTCCATATAGATGATAAAACTATAGATGATGATCTTGAAATAACTGAAGAACTAAACAAATACTTCTCATCAGTATTCACAAATGAAAATTTAAATAATATTCCTGATCTTATACTACCAGGACAAGATAGAGAAATAAATGAATTAAGCGTAACAAAACATGATATCCTAAAAGCAATAGATAAATTAAAAATGGAAAAATCTCCAGGGCCAGATGAAATGCATCCGATAGTCATAAAAGCTGCCAAAAAGAATATAGCACAGGCACTAGAAATTATTTTTAATAAATCGTTGATATGTACTGAAATTCCAGAGGATTGGAAGAAAGCAAATGTGGCTCCAATCTTTAAAAAAGGAAATAGAAACTTGGCAAAAAACTACAGACCCATCAGCCTCACCTCCATTATTTGCAAAGTACTCGAAAGTATCATTAGAGGTAAAGTTACTGAGTTCCTTGAAGAGTGCAACCTTATAAATGATAGCCAGCATGGCTTTCGAAATGGAAGGTCCTATCTAACCAACTTGATTGAATTTTATGATGGAGTCCTATTGCATTTGGACAATAAAGAGCCAGTAGATATAGTATACTTAGATTTTGCAAAGGAATTTGATACTGTTCCTCATGCAAGATTGTTGGTAAAAGTTAGAGCCCATGGTATAAGAGGTCATATAGCTGACTGGATAAAAGAATGACTGAGAAACAGAAAACAGAGAGTTCATCTAAATGGAAATAAGTCTACTTGGAGACCCGTATTGAGCGGAGTCCCACAGGGGTCTGTGCTGGGACCTCTGCTTTTTGTTGTCTATATAAATGATCTAGAGAAGGACCTATCATGTAAAACTTCAAAATTTGCTGTTGATACAAAATTAGGCCATAATGTTAAGTCACTAGCAGGAGCAATGACAATACAAAAAGACTTAGACAGAGTAACAGCCTGGGCAGATAAGTGGGAGATGAAATTTAATATTGATAAGTGCAAGGTTATGCATATTTGGCTAAAAAATCCAGAATTTGAATACAAAATGAATGGCATTTGGATTAAAAATGATGATAAAGAGAAAGACTTGGGTGTCACTGTGACTAATGAACTTAAACACTCAAATCACTGTATGGTAATCAGAAATAAAGCAAATGCTAGACTCAATCTCATGCAGACACACATTGAATACAAATCACCCAATATTATAAAGCAACTATACATTTCATGTGTGAGACCCCTCCTCGAATACTGTATTCAATTTAATTGTCCCTATTTGATACAAGATATTGAAAAACTGGAAAAAGTACAGAAACGAGCAACAAGAATGATCCCATCTCTAAGATAATTGACATATAAGGAAAGACTGGCGTATCTAAACATGTTCTCATTAAAAAGGAGGAGGTTAAGGGGTGATGTGATAGAGGTGTATAAAATGATAAAAGGGTTGGATAAGATAGATTTTGAGTCTCTTTTCATTAAGGATCACAATAACCAGACTAGAGGTCATAGTATGAAATTATTTAAGCCAAGATGTAGAACAAATTTAAGAAAACATAGTTTTACAAACAGAGTAATTAAGTTTTGGAACAGTCTGACAGAAGAAGTGGTGACTTCAGATACACTTTATTCTTTCAAAAGAAGGTTGGATAGTTTGATGTCTGCAAGGGACATCTGGTGATAGTGTTTAAGCCCATTTTTACTGCATGAATGGTACTAGTTTATTTCATATATATTATGTGCATTTAGGTGATAGATCCCACAAGCTCAACACAGGTGTTGTGGGATATAGGGAGGCAGCATCTTGGGTTAGGGGATACTCTCTGTCCTTACACACCCCATTTAAAGAGATTCCTCTGCCGAGCGGTGCCCCACATAGTACTGTGAGGTATTGAAAAACTCATGATCTTCACTTGCCCCACAAACACCTTTAAATGGGAAACCCAAAATGGGTGCACACACATTTCTACATTACTGTACAGTCTTTACAGCCACACCTACACTTTTCCTCCTAAGTATATATATTGTAATGTATATAGTTGTAAATTGTGACTTGGTCCGCAATTGATATGGACCGTGCCTTATTTTTGGTTGGCATGGTACTGGTATTGATGGGTACCGTAATGAAATTGACTGGATTCTTTGGATCTGATATATTTGCATGTCAGTTATAAATAGATATAGAGTGTAACATATTTGTGGATAGTAGCCTATTATGACTTTGATCCTCTGGATCCCGAGATTCTATCTTTAGTTTTAAATTGATAATTAATTAGTTTTGTAAAAACTGGTTGTTGCCAATGTACAAGCAGTTTTTACATAGTGAGCCACCTCGATGGGCCGAAGTGGCCCCTAGTGTGCCCACTATAAAAATTTCTTATGTTCTTATAGGTTGTGTTGTTGTTGCAAGGATAAGAAAGAAGACCATAAATAGTGCCCCTTTTGTTTTTTATCTTAATTTTATGCAACTGAGGCCTAAGGTAGGCCCACAGCGAGTCAGCAACCCTGAGGTAGGACCTAATAGGACCTCCAAGTCCGTAAGTTTTAAGTCTAGCTTAACTTGGGCTGTAGGTTAAACTGGCCCTTCAGAGCTTGGCCGTTCACGGCTCAGCTGGGATTCTGAACCCAATAAAAAAAATAAAATAACATGGTCCTTCGAAGTCGGATTCTAGCCCAAGAGTGAGTCAGTAACTATTTTCCAGCAAAGTTCTGATTGTGCAAATTGTAGCCCAAGTTAGGCATAGACGGGTTGAGCATAATTGAGTTAAGGTCCCAGGGTAGAAAGTTTGGTCGCCCAATTGCGAAACTTGGCCACTCGTCTGTCGTTGTTTTGGGCCTAAATTTTTACCGGTTTGGTTAATTTTGGTTTATTATTGAGTTAAGGTCCCAGAGTAGAAAGTTTGGTCGCCCAATTGCGAAACTTGGCCACTCGTCTGTCGTTGTTTTGGGCCTACATTTTACCGGTTTGGTTAATTTTGGTTTATTTTTCGTAGGCGAAGGTTGCAGACTTCAGTGCGCCAGTTACTTGGGTGGAAAATTTGGTATTCCATACTGGTGGTTGGTCAGTACCCCAACCAAGCAATTCAGTTTATTTGAAAAAAGCAAAATTTGAGTTTGATCAGTTTGATTAAGTATTTTTGCCAATTCAGCTTATTTAACATTGAGCCCAATTGTTGTTTGCATTGAAGATGAGTGCAGCTGAATTAAACAAGTTTAAAAAGAGGAGAAGCGCCTACAAAGGTCTAATTACAAAGGTCATTGCCACTATAGATTCTGCCATTGTTATTATTATTTTTTATTGGGTTCAAAATCCCAGCTGAGCTGTGAACGGCCAAGCTCTGAAGGGCCAGTTCAACCTACACCCCAAGTTAAGTTAGATTAAAAACTTACGGACTTGGAGGTCCTATTAGGTCCTACCTCAGGGTTGCTGACTCGATGTGGGCCTACCCCAGGCCTCAGTTGCATGAATTTAAAATAAAAAAACAAAAGGGGCACTATTTATGGTCTTCTTTCTAAACCTTGCAACAACAACACAACCTGCACTATTGCACGATGCAACAATCTTGTATCTAAACAACCAAACTGAAATGCAAGAGAGCTCTCTATAAGACCACACCCTAAGTACCGCATTTCACAAACGAGTAGAAAAGACGCGCAGCGCCCCAAGAAATGATGCCACAGGAGTGCCCAAACAATGATGCCACAAGAGCCCAAAAATCCTAGCTCTAAATTAAGTGAATTTTTCACTTACCTTACAATTATGAGATGGATATATATATACACCTTAACTTAATATATACAAGCAATGCTGCATCAATCAGCTTAGTCATCATATCGCCTTGGGACAACAATGGCTCTTCCTCTTCTAGATTTTCTAACACTCCCCACCGAGGAGGCATTGTTGTCATTACCTTCTGCAAGTTTAGCCGAGCCTTCTCCATGAGGCTGTAACTCAAATGTTTCATCTTGACTATCCGTGTTTTTGCTGATTTCTAAAGCATAGAGTTTTTGTATAGGTCTCTTTAATTTTCCTCCTCAACTCTTTACCAGTGCAGACCTAACTAAATTGTCTTTGCCAACAAACAACTCTTCAATTATGCCAAGCTTGCAGCATTACCTCGATCTTTCATCCCCAATCATTACCACTTCTCCCACCTTGATATAATTTGCATTGGAGCCCTTTACATTGCCTGATGGGTAATAATTGAGTTCTGGCAAGTATTCCATCTGCTACCTCTTCCGTAACTGATCTTGTAGCTCTTCAAGGTACTTGAACCTTCTGATTAACTCTCCTTGAGTGCTCTGGATAGGCTGCAAGTCTTCTGGCAAACTGAGGCTTGATGTTAATCGTTTACCACAAAGAAAATGATTTGGTGTCACTGGCTCTGCATCCTGCATACTTTTATAAACAAAAATGATAGGCCTACTGTTCACCATTGCTTCTACTTCACACAAAACAGTGCAGAATTCTTCTTTGCTCAACTGAGCATTAGCTAAAAGTTTCTTTAAAGGACACTTTACACTTCTCACTAGCCTTTCCCAAAATCCTCCCCACCATGGTGCTCTCTCAACAATAAACTCCCACTGTACCCATTGGTGTGAAAAGTAGGATTGGAATCCTTCCTCTTTTAGCAAGGACCAAACTTCTTCGAGTTCCTTTGCAGCCCTTTTGAGTGTTTTTGCATTATCCGATATGATTTTATTTGGGAAACCCCTTCTGTTCACAAACCTTTTAAAGGCCAAAAGAAATACATCACTACTTAAGTTGCTTACCAACTCAAAATGGATTGCTCTGGTGGTAGCACATGTGAAAAGACATATATAACCTTTGTTAGACTCCCCTTGCTCATACACATAGACTGAACCTGCGAAGTCTACTCCCTCTACATCAAATGGGGCAGTATAGACACACCGTTCTCTTGGAAGTGGAGCCACCTTTTCATAATAAGGTTTTGCACTCCAACGCTTGCAAACCACACATTTATGCCAGACCTTTTTTACTACTTGTGTGATTTTGGGAATCCAAAACTGATGTCTGATCTCTATTATCAGTTCTCTAACTCCAGAATGTAACAACTTATGATGAGTATCCAGGATCAAAAGTTCCACAAAGTGCCCCCCAGAAGGTAGCAAAATTGAATGTTTTTTCTCCTCTGGAAGCCCAGAAAACTGTACTCTACCTCCTACTCTCAATAAATCCTGATCCAAAAACACATCCAAGCCCTTGAGAGCAGAATGTGTTGGTAGAACCTGTAATGGACGGCTGGTGAGCAATTCCCTCTCTTCACCAAATTTTTCCTTCTGCACATATACCACCCAGTATTGCCTGGCTTGCTGAATCTCCTTGCTGTTCAGAATTCCTTCCCTTCTTGTTTCTCCCTTAATAATGTTAATAAATCTATATACCCATGCTGTCACTCTTAACAACCTTTTCAGACTGCTAATGTCCTCAAGCCTCAATATGGGGTCCTGCTGCATAACTTGACACTGTTCACAGTGCATTTTCTCATTTCACTCACCCATTCTTCTTGAGCCTGGCATTCTCCTACACTATGCTGATTAGGCCAGTTTTCGCTTCCAAGTTTTAGCCACTCTGGCCCATTCCACCACAAACTTGACTGTGCAAGATCTTTCACTGAAATTCCTCGTGTTGGTAAATCAGCTGCGTTTTGGATGCCTGGACAATGCTTCCATTGCTTGGTATCTGTGTGTGCTTGAATTTCCTCCACCCTATTGGCAACAAATGGTTTCCATTTCCTTGCCTGGCTTCTTAACCAGTGCCAAACTATAGTGGAGTCTGGTCAATAATAGCTTGGAATTTCATAGAGGGCCAAAGACTTTTGCACTGTAACTGCAAGCCGACTAGCAATAACTGCACCCATCAATTCCAACCTTGGAACAGAAAGCCTTTTCAAAGGTGCTACTCTGCTCTTTGCAGCAACCAACCTGCAACTTACTTCCTCTTTGAATGTGCCTCTTATACAGTATGTCCCACAAAAAAGTACACCCAACTTTAGATTGTACTAACTCCTCCAAAAATTGAGATATTTCGGATCTGTTTGTTTGATTTAATATGGCAAATTATTTTTTGTTAACTTTCAAATTTATTCATGTTTAAACGATTTAGTGTTTAAACATCTGCTTTTAACTGAAGGGTACAGCAAAATGGGTTGCGCGGAATGATCATTTCTCCCAGCCAGATAGCTCCTCTTGCTTTAACCAATGTGCTACTTTTTACGTCGAAGGATATTGCAAATATTTTTTTCAATAATTCGAACTTTTGTATCTAAGATACGAGTCATACATATAAATGAAGAATCTGAATTACTAAATTTATAAATAACTTTGAAACCCTTATCATGCAGTTTACACGAAGGCAGCGCGTTCTCATGGTCACAACTTATTTGCAAACTAAAAGCTTAAAACAAGTTCAGAATACCTTCGAACTGCAATTTCCCGATAGAGCTTCCAACTAAACATACAATTTTGAAGAATGTTCGTAAATACAAAGAAGAAGGAACGGTCCTCAATTTGAACAAAGGACGTTCAGGCCATCCGAAGACGGCAAGAACAGACAAGAACATTCAGCATGTTCGGCATTTATGAGAGAGACATCCAAAAGTGTCCACCAGGCGAAATGGTACAGAACTCTCACGCATGTCATTTCATCGAATAGTTAGTGAGGATTTGAATTTGTACCCATACAGAATGGAAATTCGACATCAACTCATTGAAGGAGATCTACCTCGCCGGCTAAGGTTTGCCCAGTGGTTTCTTGAAAAACCAGAAAGATTCACGGAACAATTAGTGGTTGGAGATGAGGCGGCCTTTTTTATGAATGGTCTAGTGAACAGACAAATCTGCCGTCAATATGCACCAAAAAATCATCCACCTGAAAATCATATCTACGAAAAGAATAACTCTAGACAAAAACTGTCTCTCTGGGTAGGACTGTGCGATCAAGTCAGGGCTTCTGGGAGGCCATTCAATGTCATGGCCTGTAGCAATTACTCTTTGGTGGAAGACTTCCTGCAAGCGTTCCTTCACAATAACTCTCCTGTGAGCAGGAGCTCCGTCTTGCACCCACTAAATACGATTAAATCGCTTTCCATAAGCAATACACAATTGTGGAAGGATTTCTCGGTCTATCATTTCTAGGTAAGTTTCACCATTTAGATTACCATCGTAAAAGACCGGGCCAATTAACAAATCAACTTGTTAAAGGACAATCCAGATCTTATCAAAAGAGTGATGGGGAAGATGAGAGCTCGACTCCAGATTTGTATCGATAGGAATGGCGGTCATGTTGAAAGAAAACGAAACTAAGCATAACTTTTGTAATAAGGAATAAAGAAAAATCTGCTTTGTATCTTATTAAAATTATGTTCAAGTATCTATTATTATGTATGTCTTTTCATTACATCGATAGCACACACATTATTTTTTCATTGACCAATTTTGCGCAATCCATTTTGTTGTACCCTTCAGTTAAAAGCAGATGCTTAAACACTAATTCGTTTAAACATGAATAAATTTGAACGTTAACAAAGAATAATTTGCTATATTAAATCAAACAAACAGATCCAAAATATCTCAATTTTTGGAGGAGTTAGTACAATCTAAAGTTGGGTGTACTTTTTTGTGGGACATACTGTATAAATACAAGTTGCATAGGCTTCCTCACTTGCATCACAAAAGATGTGCAGCTCCAAAGTGTCTGGACTATTGTTCAACTCTCCAAAGTACCATCTTGGGATTTCAATGTCTCCAAGATGTGCCAATTCTTTGAACCAATATTTCCACCTTACCACCACATGATCATGTAACTCTTGGTCTCAACCAAGTCCAATTTCCCAGAGGCTCTGAAACCAAATTTTTTTACTTTATCACAAATGGAGCCAGGAATCCAAGAGGATCAAAGACCTTTGAAGCCAAACTAAGAGCTGTACGTTTTGTCCACCTTGTCTCATTCTCAGCCAGCTCTACTAAATATTTCCCAGTGAAGGTAAACAAATCCTCTCATTGCTGCCAAACAATGCCTAGCACCTTTGTGTCTATTGCCCACAACTCCTTAATACTAGAATCCTCAATACTTTCTGCAGCATCAGGTACTACACAGGACTGACTCATAAATTGTTGTAATTGAGAATGATTGGTCTGCCATTTTCTAAGCTCCATGCCAGCCTCCCTCATTATAGCTCTAGCCTCCCTGAATATCTGTTTAGCCATTTCTGTATTATCCACGGAACACAGCAAATCATCAACATAAAAATTTTTCCTTATGTGTTCAATAGTGTTAGGATAGACTTCAGAATATTTCTTAAAATGGTACTGCATAGTAGCTGCCAACAAAAATGGACTAGAGCTGAGGCCAAACAACACTGACTTTATTCTATATGCTTGAACCTTAGGTTCATTTTCCAACAAGTCTTTCGTATCCATCCACAGATACCTTACTGCATCTCTGTCCTCTGGTTTTAACTTTATCCGCAAAAAGGCTTGCTTCACATCTGTAGTCAATGCTACTCTACCAAACCTGAATCTCAGTAACAAGGAAAATAAATCTGCATTTAAATTTGGCCCAGCATCCAAACAGTCATTCAAGGACGCACCACCTTTGTCCTTGGCTGAGCCATCAAAAACTACCCTCAGTTTGGTGGTAGTTTTGTCTCGCCGTACCACTGCATGGTGTGGCAGATAATGTGCCTCCTGGCTCACCAGCTCACCTTGCAACCTTTCAGCATAGCCCTCCTTTACATAGCTTACGATGGCCTCATTGTATTCAATTAACAACTCCTCATTTTTTCTTAGCCTGTACAATAAAGTCTCCAACCTCCGATTAGCTAGCTGAAGGTTTGAACCGGGTTTGCAAGAATTCTTCCAAGGGAGGCCAACTTCATAGCAACCATCTCTAAACCCAATCCCTTTTTCAAATTGCTCTAAAACATCACTGTTCACTGTACTTGCCTGTTTGTCCTTTATGTCAATGGATTCAAGTTCCCAAAACGCTTTCAAATGCCTTTCCAAACCATGGCTGTTCTCCTCAATCTTAACAAAAAGAGCTTTAACTTCCATTTCATTGCAATAGCTACCATGTTGCATCCAGCCTAGCTTACTTTCAATAGCTACCTGGCCTCGAGATGTGCGGACAATATTACCAGTGATGAAGTCCCAATAATAGTCAGCTCCAATCAAAAGACTAATATCTTCTGTTCCTTCACACTTATTATTGCCCAAATTAATTCCTTTAACTTGCAATTCTTGGACACATGCCATATCTAAACAAGCAGTGAGTGGAGCACAAAGTTCCTCAATCTCTACAGCTTGGACCTTGATAGTGGGACCTTGTGGTAACAGCCCCTTAACCAGAACTTCTACCTTCTTAACTTTGGTTCGGTTTTGAATGGAACCCCCAAACCCAGAAATTCTTAAATTTTCACTCTTAAGTTCTTTAAACTTCAATTTTCTGGAAATTCTGGTCTTAATAAAGCTACACTGGCTACCACTATCAAACCACACTCTTACAGTAGCTTCTCCATCATTCCCAATTAATAAGGCTGCAGCTGTTTCCAATAATCCCCCTTTACTTTTGCTCCCTTTCATAGCAGTGGCATGTGGCACTGATGTCTCTACTTCAGAGGTAGGCCTACTAGGAGTGTTTTCACACAATAATGGCTGATGCCTGCCATGACATTTTTTGCACAAAATTTTAAACTTACAAAACTTTGCTCTGTGACCTTTCAAAAAACATTTAAAACATGCTGTGGACTTAGTTACCCTGTCCTTTCTCTCCTCAAAATGTAAAGCTCAGCCACCTCACATTTATATGACTTGTGGTTGCCTTCGCAAAATATGCATTCCTTGATTCCCTTTAATTTATTCTCAGAGGATGCATGTAGAGCTGACACTGTACCTGGGCTATTCCTTTTTGTAGAAACCTTGGTGCTGTGCCTGCCTTTGTCCCCTTGTTTAACATCCCACTGTGCAAACTCAATTCCCTCTCGTCTTGCTAATTCTGTGCCTAAAAGACTTAACATCTGCTGAAGGGGGATGTACACATGTTCTGTACATAGAGTGTCCCCTACTTAATTCAAGCAAAATTGAGCTAGGCAATTTAGACTTCAGTATAGTGACCAACATTATACCATACCTTTCCATTCCTTCACCCAAGTTGTCCAGGGACCTAGTTCTAACTTCAAATTCATCATATAACTGCCGTAACTCCTTGACACTATTGGGATTATTAACAGGAGGTATAGCTAAAAGTTCACGGAGGTGGCTTTTAATTAAGATCTCTGGCTCACCAAACCGTTTCTTTAATATATCCCAAGCCACATTATAATTAGCCTCTGTTAATGCTAATCCTGCTATTGTCTTTGCTGCCTCCCCTTCCAAGAGGGACTGCAAATAATTAAACTTCTCCACCGCACTTAACACTTCACTAGAATGAACTGCTGATTGAAAACTGTTTGCCCATCCTTGCCATTCCTGAATACCCCCAGAAAATGTCTTGAGTACAAGCCTCGGTAATTGAACTGCAGCTCTGTTAACCTTAACTTCACAAACACCATTTGTTGAGGGTTGTGTTTCATTATTAGACCTGGTCTCTAACTGTACTGAGCTGCTAAACTCTTTTGCTCGGTGGCCTACTTTAATTATATCATCAATAATCTCTTCAAAGTAAATTATGTTATTTTCTATTTCATCCTCTTCAATAAGAGCCTCAATTTTAACATTTACTTCACTTAGAGCAACCTTTTTAGTTTCTAATATGGAAAGCTGCGCAGTCACTAAGCTTAAATACTCTTGCTCTATGGCAGAATCTATAGTGGCAATGACCTTTGTAATTAGACCTTTGTAGGCGCTTCTCCTTTTTTTAACTTGTTCAATTCAGCTGCACTCATCTTCAATGCAAACAACAATTGGGCTCAATGCCAAATAAGCTGAATTGGCAAAAATACTTAACCAAACTGATCAAACGCAAATTTTGCTTGTTTCAAATAAACTGAATTGCTTGGTTGGGGTATTGACCAACCAGTCCAGTGGTGGGCGCGGTACCAAAATTTGGGGGTGCGTTACGCGGTACTGCGGTACCTCAGCATGCCCAGTGCGTTACGCGGTACTGCGGTACCTCAGCATGCCCAGTGCGTTACGCGGTACTGCGGTACTTTTTCAGGTCCCCCTGGTGCGTTCCGCGGTACTGCGGTACTGCGGTACTGCACACAAGAACAACACAAGTAATAGCACATATTTTCAGAAATTGCATATCGGCGATTTCGCACCTGAACTTTCTGCCATAATGGCTAAAAATCGATCTTTGTCACAGAAATGTAACACACGTGCAACTGGCTCAAAAGCAAGCACTGCACTGAGGCGTTGTGATAGGATGGCAACGTAACATGTTCTGAACGAAAACTTAACGTGTCTAGAGTTAGGCTGATGCAACACACGCAGCATTCGTCTTACTGTACTCCTGTAATAAGGTTTACTTCAAAAAAAGTGTTAATTTTTTGAAAAGTCGTGTTTGTCGGTACTGCGGAAAGTACCGCGGGAAATTTGAATGCGGTAGCGGTACTGCTGTACTTTCAGCGATCCTTTGCGGTACTGCGTTATGCGGTACCGGTTTGGTAGTGCGGTAGTACCGCAGTACCGCAGTACCGCAAAAAATACCGCAAGTGCCCAGCTTTGCCAACCACCTGTATGGAATACTAAATTTTCTACTCAAGTAACTGGCGCACCGAAGTCTGCAACCTTCGCCTACGAATAATAAACCAAAATCAACCAAACCGGTAAAAATGTAGGCCCAAAACAAAGACAGACGAGTGGCCAAGTTTCGCAATTGGGCGACCAAACCTTCTACCCTGGGACCTTAACTCAATTATGTTCAACCCGTCTAGGCCTAACTTGGGCTACAATTTGCACAATCAGAACTTTGCCGAAAAATAGTCACTGACTCAGTCTTGGGCTAGAATCCGGTTCTGAAGGACCATGTTATTATTTTTTTTTTATTGGGTTGAAAATCCCAGCTGAGCCGTGAGCGGCCAAGCTCTGAAGGGCCAGTTCAACCTACAGCCCATGTTAAGCTAGATTAAAAACTTACGGACTTGGAGATCCTATTAGGTCCTACCTCAGGGTTGCTGACTCGATGTGGGCCTACCTTAGGCCTCAGTTGCATGAATTTAAGGTAAAAAAAACAAAAGGGGCACTATTTATAGTCTTCTTTCTAAACCTTGCAACAACAACACAACCTGCACTATTGCACGATGCAACAATCTTGTATCTAAACAACCAAACTGAAATGCAAGAGAGCTCTCTATAAGACCAAACCCTGTAAGTACCGCATTTCACAAACAAGTAGAAAAGCGCAGCGCCCCAAAAAATGATGCCACAAGAGTGCCCAAACAATGATGCCACAGGAGCCCAAAAATGCTAGCTCTAAATTAAGTGAATTTTTCACTAACCTTACAATGATGAGATGGATATATATATATATATATACACCTTAACTTAATATATACTGAACAAGCAATGCTGCATCAATCAGCTTAGTCATCATATCGCCTTGGGACAACAATGGTTCTTCCTCTTCTAGATTTTCTAACAGCCATAGAGCAAGAGGATTTAAGCTTAGTGACTGCGCAGCTTTCCATATTAGAAACTGAAAAGGTTACTCTAAGCGAAGTAAATGTTAAAATTGAGGCTCTTATAGAAGAGGATGAAATAGAAAATAACACAATTTACTTTGAAGAGATTATTGATGATATAATTAAAGTATGCCACAAAGCAAAAGAGTTTAGCAGCTCAGTACAGTTAGAGACCAGGTCTAATAATGAGACACAACCCTCAACAAATGGTGTTTGTGAAGTTAAGGTTAACAGAGCTGCAGTTCAATTACCGAGGCTTGTACTCAAAACATTTTCTGGGAATATTCAGGAATGGCAAGGATGGGCAAACAGTTTTCAATCAGCAGTTCATTCTAGTGAAGTGTTAAGTGCGGTGGAGAAGTTTAATTATTTGCAGTCTCTCTTGGAAGGGGAGGCAGCAAAGACAATAGCAGGATTAGCATTAACAGAGGCTAATTATAATGTGGCTTGGGATATATTCAGTGATGAGCATCGATACATGAAAATCGCTAAAGCGATACCGATACATCGATACATGAAGAACGTCTTAGGCGATACCGATACATTTTTATAATTATTCATTTAATATGTAGGTATTAGATATTATTGTTTATACTAGTAATTTGTACGCACTGTAAGTAAAATCAAAGACATTTTAATGGGTTTTATAGATGTAAATAAAAACAATTCGCATCACAATTCGCAATCTTAAAATATTTACCGCAAGTTATTAGGACTGATTTTGACCAGTTGGTATCTTTAATTTTATGGAAATGATTTTCTGTCACGTCATTTTCACCAGGTTGTTCCTTTTGTGGCTCACTCCCTGACGCGTTATTATTACTATTAATATCTTCACTCATTATTGCATAACTACTCGGCGTGACGTCTACTTAATGAGTGACTGATTGATAAGAAATGCCTCGGGGGACCAAGAGGAATCGCTGCGTTACAAGTATGAACCTGTTTAAACTCAACACCGAGTGGGCGTGGCCAATAGTGTTGCAACACCAATGAGCTTTTCTATATTATATGAGCGTTTCTATATTATGGTTAATTAATCTCAATAACACAAGTACAAACGTGTTTAAACGTTGCGCCGTACTGTGTGACGTGACCAGTAGAGTAGTACTGTCATTAAATAAATATTTAATAATATTATTATTTATGTATATTCATAAATATAACTCAGTAGTTACGGCAGTTATATGATGAATTTGAAGTTAGAACTAGGTCCCTGGACAACTTGGGTGTAGGAATGGAAAGGTATGGTATAATGTTGGTTACTATACTGGAGTCTAAATTGCCTAGCTCAATTTTGCTTGAATTAAGTAGGGGACACTCTACAGAACATGTGTACATCCCCCTTCAGCAGATGTTAAGTCTTTTAGGCACAGAATTAGCAAGAGAGGGAATTGAGTTTGCACAGTGGGATGTTAAACAAGGGGACAAAGGCAGGCACAGCACCAAAGTTTCTACAAATAGGAATAACCCAGGTACTGTGAAAAAACTATATAGGGCTAGGGGTTGATTGCCTGATACCCTCGTCCGTTGGAAATTTCCAGCAGATATCAGTGGAGAGTTAAACGACAAAAGCCCTATGTTTTTTCGTTAGAGAGTTATGAATATGTAAGTCTTTAAAGGACCTCTTTATATTTAATTGTTTATGGTAATTTTAGCGTCGGGATTTTAAATGCCTATATGTGAACGAAAAGAAATTGTCCCACCTTATTTTTTGCTGGGTCTTAGTTTGCTTCGATCTAGGGCGTCACGATCTCTTTCGGTGTAGGGCCGCCACGATGGAGCTACGCGATGAGTTAACTTGATGTAATTAATATAGGCAGTCACAATATAAACACTTGTAGGTATAGGCCTATCCTTTTTTTTTAGTTATTAAGTTTATTATAAGGAATTCACTCAGAACTTTAGGGAAGACAAAAGCACATCTTCCCTGTTTAAAGCGTTCGCTGTACATAAACAGCTCCGAGAGCCGTTCCCGTTCCTATATTCGCGTTGTATTTTCATTATTTGCTGATCTGGCAAAGTTTTGTTTGGTCTACTTCTCTCTTGAAGACTAAACAATAAATTGGGTTTTCTTGTTGCTATGTGAGGCTCGATGCATACATACGGTTCTTTGTACGTATGGCAATTATTTCATTCCCAATAGGCTATGTCGCCAATCCCGAGGCAATTTTGTATAGATATTTAATTCAATTAATTAATAATTTATATTTAATTATGAAATAAAGGTACCACATATGATACATGTTGTGAGCGCGTATAGTTTTTCCATATACTGGGGGGGGCCGGAGAAAAATTTGTATGTTATAGATCAAATTTTTTGACAAACTGTGTAAAACATGTAAAAATGGATTAAAAGAATGAGTAGTAGGAATTTAGGAAGAGAAAGGTTACTCAAGACCTATTTAAATATAAAAGTTCAAGAGGCCAACTTCTCAAGTTTAGTTAAAGTTATGTCAATCAGTTTGACTCCCTTTAGGTATAGGAAATTTATGGAATTAAAGTAAAGTTATTAAGCATTTTAACTTTGCTCAATTTGTGTAAGGTTTATAAGTCACCAGTCTTAATTTTTTCTTGTAAAAGTTTTCTGGCTTTCAAAGCAGTCTTTCTTTGAGGCCTGTCTGGTTTAGTCTGAGTTACATCAGGTACATTGAGAGATTCCTCCCCAATAGTATCCTGATCCATCCTTTGGGGTAATGGTTCTAATTTAGCCCCACACTCCAAAGGATATAGTAATGTGATATCTCTGGTGGTTTCACCAGTTGCTGTTTTCAGTTTTACAACCCTGGTAATTTCGTCTTCACCAGTTTTGAGTTCCAAGACTTTTCCCATTGACCAATGTTGTCTTGGTGTCTTGTCATGTATCAACACAATGTCCCCAATTTTGACTGAATCATTCCAATTTTGTTTTGTTAATTGTTTATGTCTTTCTCTAAGACTTGTTAAGTATTCTTCTCTCCATTTTGTTATAAATTGAGTTTTGATTTGTGTCAAATGTTGGTATTTTGTGTTGAGTTCTTTGTGTCCTATTACCCAATCTGGATCCTCTGTACTGTTATGTTCATATTCTGGTAACATGTTTACTGTTTCTCCCTTAATTAGGTGGTTTGGTGTGAGAGGTTCTGGCTCATTAATACCATCTCCCACATAAGTTAATGGTCTGTTGTTGACAACGTTTTCAATTTCTGACAGAATAGTCATGAGTTCAAAAAGTTGTAGATGTTTGGTTCCAATAGTCTTTTTAAGGCAGTTCTTTACAGTCTGTATGTTTTTTTCCCAAATGGAACCATACCATGGTTATATTGTGTTTGATTAAATGAGTTTGTACTGTTTCACTGTCACAAATCTGATGAATAATTCTTTCACCAGATTTGAAGTATGTGGCATTGTCTGACCATATAGTTTTGGGTACAGAATTGTGTGCACAAAATCGTCTGAAAGCAGCAATAAAAGCTTCTGCTGTCAGATCTTCTACTATGTCTAGACATATGGCACGTGTGGCAGCACAGGTGAAGAGTACAATGTACGCTTTGTATTCCTTTGAATCCATTTTATCTCCAAAACTCACATTTACCGCTCCAGTGTAGTCAATACCCGTGGTTTCAAATGGCCGAGTAAATGTTACTCGTTCCACAGGTAGGTCTGGAGGGCTTGGGGTCTTAAAGGGTCGTGAATGGATACGTTTACAAGGAATGCATGTGTTTAAAATTTTCTTTGTTTCAGTTCTACCCTTTGGTAGCCAGTAAGTTTTTCTCAGCTCCGTCAGGGTTTGTGGGACCCCCATGTGGTGTATTTTGTTGTGGGTATCCCTGATGATGAGATTTGTGAAGTGATTCCTCCTCGGAAGAAGAATTGGGTGCTTAGAGTTGTAAGTCAAAGTTGACTTGTTAAGCCTTCCTTTACACCTTATCAGACCCTCTGTATCCAGGTACAGATTTAGATCCATGACAAGTGAAGGAATTCCTTTGTTTAATGTGTTACTGGACCTAAGATACTTCAACTCCTTGTCAAATTCTGAAGCTTGTATCTGTTTGAGCCAGTGTTTTGTTGCAGTTTCTGTTAAGTTAGAAAAGGCCTTCTGAGGACAGTGTTTGAGAAGGTAGCTATTGACAAACTTGCAGCAATAGACTGTAATTCTCAAGAGTTTGTTGAGGTCTGAATAATGTTTATAGTCAAATATAGGTTTGTCCTCAGTGATCTTTTCAGTTGTCGTAGAGTTGAGTGTGAGGTTAACTACTTTGGCTGGCCAAAGATCCTCACATGTTAGCCATTCAGGCCCTTCATACCAGATTTTATTTGTTTTCAACAGTTTGTAAGAGAGCCCTCTTGTCAAAAAGTCTGCAGGATTCTGTTTGTTTGTATGTACCTAAATTTGATACCAAGGGATGTGTTTGCAGTTTTGATTTCTGTTAGTCTGTTTTTCACAAATATGTTTTTGCAAGAAGTTGTATCTGTGTTGGTCACCCATGTTAGACAAATTTGACTGTCTGTCCATAAGTAAATGTCTGTTATGTCAACTTCTTTATACACTTGTGAGAGAAAGTCTGCTGTTTTAACTCCCAATGAGACAGCTAATAATTCAAGTTGTGGTACAGTTTTCTTTTGGTTTAAGGGTGCCACTTTTGCCTTTGAATAAACCAAGTTACTTTCATTTTCACTTGTTAAATAGGCACAACACCCGTAAGCTTGTGTGCTGGCATCTGTAAAAATGTGTATGTTTGAGATTTCAATCTGTAGCCAGCACATCTTGGTACGTAGATGTCTTGAACTTTGTTTAAGTCTGCGGCTAATTTTTTCCAATGAAGTTGGTCTTCCACTGAAAGTGGTTCATCCCAATCAATTTTCTTTTTCCATAAGTCTTGCAAAAGGATTTTGGATCTTATGGTTGCTGGTAAATATAATCCAATGGGGTCAAAAATTTTGGATGATTCTGAAAGCACTTGTCTTTTTGTATTGGCATTTGGATTTAAGTTATAACTCTTTGTGCAAAGAGTGTCATCGTGTTCGGAATTCTGTTTTAAAAACCAAAGCATTCCAAGTGTTTTTGTGTAATTGTTTGGTTCAATGTTCCCATTGTTGTCTTTTGTTATTTGTTCATTTAATTTAGGAGAATTAGAAACCCACTCTCTCAATCCAAAATTTCCTTGCTTCATTATGGGTTGTGACATTTGGTAAATTTCAAGCAATTCCTCTTCAGTTACAGTGGAACCAATGAGGTTATCCACATAAAAATTTTGTTTTAAAAACTGAACTGTTAAGTCCTCTTGAAATAAGTTTAGGTGGTTTTTAATTGTTAAAGCAAGAATACTTGGAGAGCAATTTGCTCCAAAAATAATTACTTTAAATCTGTAGGTTTTGAAACCTTTGTTAAAGTCATGTGGATCATTAAACCACAAAAACCTGAGATGATTTTTATCATACTCAAGCTTCAAATTTATACAGAGGAATGCTTTTTCTATGTCACTTTGTACTGCATAATTGTCTAAACGGAAGCAAAGGAGAATTTTTACAAGATCTGAGACAAGGTTTGGGCCTTCCATGAGACAATCATTTAAACTAACAGAATTTGTGTCTTTTAAACTACAGTTGTATACTACTCTTAGTTTAGTTGTGGATGAGTCTTCTCTGTAAACTCCCCTGTGTGTTAAATAATGACAACCTCGTTTTTTAAAGGGTTCATCAGTAACTTCTTCAATGAAGCCCCTTTCTATTTGTTCTTTGAATATGTTGTTGTATTGTTCTAAAAGATTGTCATTTTTAAGTTTTCTGTAATTTTTATACAGATGTGCCTTAGCTACTTTCAAATTGTCCATTATTTCTGGACAAGGTGTTTTCCAAGGCAGCTCCACATAGTATTGATTGTCTCTGTGTTGTTTGGTTAAAAGAGTTTGTACTGTATTCAAACCTCCTACCACTTCAGACTAGTCAATACCCGTAGTTTTAGTGGAGTAAATGTTACTCCTTCACAGGTAGATCTGGAGGGCTTGGGGCTTTGAATCCTGTACTGTTTTTGTGTTGTTTGGCCTATGGCCAAGGGAGGCCACAAGACCCTTGTTGCTTGGTCTCTGGCCAAGGGAGGCCACAAGACCCTTGTTGCTTGGTCTCTCGTCAAGAGAGGCCACAAGACCCCTGTTGTTTGGTCTCTGGCCAAGAGAGGCCACAAGACCCCTGTTGTTTGGTCTCTGGCCAAGAGAGGCCACAAGACCCTTGTTGAATAGATTGGGCTATGGCCAAGTGAGGCCATCAGCCCCTTGATGAATTTGTTGGGCTATGGCCAAGGTAGGCCATCAGCCCTTTTGATGTATTTGTTGGGCTATGGCCAAGGTAGGCCAAGGCCTTTTGATGATCTGTTGGGCTATGGCCAAGGGTAGGCCATCAGCCGTTTGATGAATTTGTTGGGCTATGGCCAAGGTAGGACATCAGCCCTTTTGATGAATTTGTTGGGCTATGGCCGAGGTAGGCCTTCAGCCGTTTGATGAATTTGTTGGGCTATGGCCAAGGTAGGCCATCAACCCCTTGAAATAGTAGTTTGGGCTATGGCCAAAGTAGCCATAAAACCCTTTAGAGTAGAATAGTTTGTTTATATGTGTCACTGTCTAACCATATAATTTTTGGCACAAAATTATGTGCACAGAATCAGAGCGCAGCAATAAAAGCTTTTACTCTCCGATCCTTGGTTATGTTTAGACAGGTTGTTGTGTTTGAGACACATGGAAAGAGTAGTGTGTGTGTGTGTGTGTGTGTGTGTGTGTGTGTGTGTGTTGCTCCGCATCCAGTTGGTCTTCAAAACTTGGATTCACCACTCCAATGAAGTCAATACCCGTAGTTATGAATGAGTAAATGTTGTGTATCGTACAGGTAGGTCTGGAAGGTTTGGGGTTTTGAAGGAATCCAATCTGTTTGCAAGGAATGTATGTGTCTGTTGATGAAATCTGTTGTGTGATTCTTCCCTTAAAAGAAGAATTGGATGTTTGGAGTCTTATGTATATATTTATATACTGTACCGTACGTATGTGTGTAAATGTGTATTTTGTTAGAGGGTTTTATTTTGGGGTTTTGGGTTAGGTTAACCAATTTGGCTGAGTAAAGATCCTCAAATGTTGCATTTGAGACCCTTATATCAAGCCTTGTCTGTTTTATGCCTATATGTCAAATAGGACTTAGAATGTGTTGGCCTATATGTCAAATAAGACTTGGAATATGTTGCGCCTATATGTCAAATAGGACTTGGAATGGGGTTACGAATAGGTGTTAGGTGGGTGTAGGTTTGAATTCGTGCAATTGCTTTAGGTCTTTGTGATGTTACAGTTCTGAGTCGAATTTTGTGATGTTAATGAGTCTTATGAGTAAGTTAAATTGCTGAAATAAATTTTATAACCTACACCACAGGTTGAATTATAAATTTAGTGTTTTTAGTTAAAATAGGCCTTGAGTGTAAAGAGTAAGGCCTACTTTAAGAGGTAGGCCTATTATGTAAAGTAAAGTAAGGTGGGACTACTAAGTTTGAAGAGTAGGACCTATTAAATAGGCTTAATGTTGTGGGCCTATTTTATAGGACCTAAAATGAGTTATGCCTGTTAAATGAACAAGCCTTTGTTTTCGGTTAGTGTAAAGGTAACGGGATCGGTTCCCAGTTGCATAGGCCAGCATATGAAAAAACTATAGTGGGGTTATGGTTGAAATTGGGGTTAGGCCTAATGAACTAAGCCGAGCCACTGTGTGTGTCACTGTAAATTTTAGAGGGGTTCGTTCCCCATATACGGGCCACCATGTGAAAAAACTATATAGGGCTATGGGTTGAATGCCTGATACCCTCATCCGTTGGAAATTTCCAACAGATTTCAGTGGAGAGTTAAACGACAAAAGCCCTATGTTTTTTCGTTAGAGAGTTATGAATATGTAGGTTTTTAAAAGACCTCTTTATATTTAATTGTTTATGGTAATTTTAGCGTCGGGATTTTAGATGCCTATATGTGAACGAAAAGAAATTGTCCCACCTTATTTTTTGCTGAGTCTTAGTTTGCATCGATCTAGGGCGTAACGATCTCTTTCGGTGTATGGCCGCCACGATGGAGCTACGCGATGAGTTAACTTGATGTAATTAATATAGGCAGTCACAATATAAACACTTGTAGGTATAGGCCTATCTTTTTTTTTTTTAGTTATTAAGTTTATTATAAGGAATTCACTCAGAAATTTAGGGAAGACAAAAGCACATCTTCCCTGTTTAAAGCGTTCGCTGTACATAAACAGCTCCGAGAGCCGTTCCTATATTCGGTTCCTATATTCGCGTTGTATTTTCATTATTTGCTGATCTGGCAAAGTTTTGTTTGGTCTACTTCTCTCTTGAAGACTAAACAATAAATTGGGTTTTCTTGTTGCTATGTGAGACTCGATGCATACATACCGGTTCTTTGTACCTATGGCAATTATTTCATTCCCTATAGGCTATGTCGCCAATCCCGAGGCAATTTTGTATAGATATTTAATTCAATTAATTAATAATTTATATTTAATTATGAAATAAAGGTACCACATATGATGCTATGTTGTGAGCGCGTATAGTTTTTCCATAGGTACAGTGTCAGCTCTACATGCATCATCTGAGAATAAATTAAAGGGAATCAAGGAATGCATATTTTGCGAAGGCAACCACAAGTCATATAAATGTGAGTATGGAAAAACTATACGCGCTTACAACATGGTATCGTATGTGATACCTTTATTTCATAATTAAATATAAATTATTAATTAATTGAATTAAATATCTACAAAATTGCCTCGGGATTGGCGACATAGCCTAATGGGAATGAAATGATTGCCATACATACATACAACCCGTATGTAGGCGTCGGGCCCGCATAACCACGAGAAACATTTATTATTTCACGTGATCAAAATTTTCCATTGCTAACTCATGAGACTACATCGAGGCATGGGTCAACAACCTTTGCCAAATCAGCAATTTATACTAAAATACGAAGATATATTACAGCGGCTCTGGCTCGGAGCTCTTTATGTTACAGCGAATGCTTTAAACAGGGAAGATGTGCTTTTGTCTTCCCTAAAGTTCTGAGTGAATTCCTTATAATATAAAACCTAATAACTATAAAAAGGATAGGCCTATTCCTTCAGGGGTTTAAATAGTGACTGCCTATATTAGTTACATTGAGTGAACTCATTGTGTAACTCCATCGTAACGGCCCTAATCGAAGCAAACTAAGGCCCAGCGAAAATAAGGTGGGACACTTTCTTTCGTTCACATATAGGCATTACAAATCCTGAGGCTAGAATTACCGAAAACAATTAAATATAAAGAGGTCCTTTGAAGACCTACACATACATAACTCTCTAACGAAAAAACATAGGGCTTTTGTCGGTAACTCTCCACTGAAGTCTGCTGGAAATTTCCAACGGATGAGGGTATCAGGCAATCAACCCATAGCCCTATATAGTTTTTTCACATGGTGGCCCGTATATGGGGAACGAACCCCTCTAAAATTTACACTGACAGACACAGTGGCTCGGCTTAGCTCATTAGGCCTAACCCCAATTTCAACCATACCCCAACTATAGTTTTTTCATATGGTGGCCCTATGTAACTGGGGAACCGATCCCTTTACCTTTACACTAACTGAAAACAAAGGCTTGTTCATTTAACAGGCATAACTCATTTTAGGTCCTATAAAAATAGGCCCACAACATTAAGCCTATTTAATAGGTCCTACTCTTTAACTCTTTAGTAGGCCCAAATCCTTTTGCATAATTAATAGGCCTAACATACTCAGACACTAAAGGCCTACTTCAAACACTACAATTTGCAATTAAATATACAAGAAGCCTACCTCACAAAGTAGGCCCTACTCTTTACACTCAAGGCATATCCTAACTAAAAGCACTAAATTTATAATTAAACCTGTGGTGTAGGTTATAAAATTTATTTCAACGATTTAACTTACTCATAAGACTCATTAACATCGCAAAATTAAACTCAGAACTGTAACATCACAAAATTCAATTCGGAACTGTAACATCACAAAGACCTAAAGCAATTGCACGAATTCAAACCTACACCCACCTAACACCTATTCGTAACCCTATTCCAAGTCCTATTTGACATATAGGCACAACCTATTCTAAGTCCTATTTGATATATAGGCCTAACACATTGTAAGTCCTATTTGACGTATAGGCGCGACCTATTCTAAGTCCTATTTCATATATAGGAATAAAACAGACAAGGCTTGATATAAGGGTCTCAAATGCAACATTTGAGGATCTTTACTCAGCCAAATTGGTTAACCTAACACAAAACCCCAAAATAAAACCCTATAACAAAATACACATTTACACACATACGTACGGTACAGTATATAAATATATACATACGACTCCAAACATCCAATTCTTCTTTTAAAGGGGAATCACTCAACAGATTTCATTAACAGACACATACATTCCTCGCAAACAGATTGGATTCCTTCAAAACCCCAAACCTTCCAGACCTACCTGTAGGATACACAACATTTACTCATTCATAACTACGGGTATTGACTTCATTGGAGTGGTGAATCCAAGTTTTGAAGACCAACTGGATTCAGAAGAATGCAATACACACACACACACACTGTACTCTTTCCATGTGTCTCAAACACAACAACCTGTCTGAACATAACCAAGGATCGGAGAGTAAAAGCTTTTCTTGCTGCGCTCTGGTTCTGTGTACATAATTTTGTGACAAAAATTATATGGTTAGACAGTGACACATACAAACAAACTACTCTACTCTAAAGGGCTTTATGGCTACTTTGGCCATAGCCCAATCTATTCAACAAACGGCTGATGGCCTACCTTGGCTATAGCCCAACAGATCATCAAAGGGCCTTGGACTACCCTTGGCCATAGCCCAACAGATCATCAAATGGCCTTGGACTACCCTTGGCCATAGCCCAACAGAATCATCAAGGGATTGATGGCCTACCTTGGCCATAGCCCAACATATTCATCAAACAGCTGATGGCCTCCCCTTGGCCATAGCCCAACAGAATCATCAAGAGATTGATGGCCTACCTTGGCCATAGCCCAACATATTCATCAAACAGCTGATGGCCTACCCTTGGCCATAGCCCAACAGAATCATCAAGGGATTGATGGCGTACCTTGGCCATAGCCCAACATATTCACCAAACGGCTGATGGCCTAGCCTTGACCATAGCCCAACATATCATCAAATGGCCTTGGCCTACCTTGGCCATAGCCCAACAAATTCATCAAACGGATGATTGCCTACCCTTGGCCATAACCCAACAGATCATCAAAGGGCCTTGGCCTACCTTGGCCATAGGCCAACAAATTCATCAAACGGCTGATTGCCTACTCTTGGCCATAGCCCAACAGAATCATCAAGGGATTGATGGCCTACCTTGGCCATAGCCCAACATATTCATCAAACAGCTGATGGCCTACCCTTGGCCATAGCCCAACAGATCATCAAAGGGCCTTGGCCTACCTTGGCCATAGCCCAACAAATTCATCAAACGGCTGATTGCCTACCCTTGGCCATAGCCCAACAGATCATCAAAGGGCCTTGGCCTACCTTGGCCATAGCCCAACAAATTCATCAAACGGCTGATGGCCTACCCTTGGCCATAGCCAACAGATCATCAAAGGGCCTTGGCCTACCCTTGGCCATAGCCAACAGATCATCAAAGGGCCTTGGCCTACCTTGGCCATAGCCCAACAAATTCATCAAACGGCTGATTGCCTACCCTTGGCCATAGCCCAACAGATCATCAAAGGGCCTTGGCCTACCCTTGGCCATAGCCAACAGATCATCAAAGGGCCTTGGCCTACCTTGGCCATAGCGCAACAAATTCACCAAATGGCTGATGGCCTACCTTGGCCATAGCCCAACAAATTCATCAAAGGGCCTTGGCCTACCTTGGCCATAGCCCAACAGATTCATCAAAAGGCCTTGGCCTACCTTGGCCATAGCCCAACAGATTCATCAAGGGGCTGATGGCCTCCCTTGGCCATAGCCCAACCTATTCAACAAGAGGCTGATGGCCTCCCTTGGCCATAGCCCAACCTATTCAACAAGGGGCTGATGGCCTTCCTTAGCCATAGCCCAACCTATTCAACAAGGGGCTGATGGCCTACCTTGGCCATAGCCCAACCTATTCAACAAGGGGCTGATGGCCTTACTTGGCCAGAGACCAACCTATTCAACAAGGGGCTGATGGCCTCCCTTGGCCAGAGACCAAACAACAACCGTCTTATGGCCTCCCTTGGCCATAGGCCAAACAACGGTCTTATTGTCTCCCTTGGCCGGAGACCAAACAACAAGGATCTTGTGGCCTCCCTTGGCCAGAGACCAAACAACAAGGATCTTGTGGCCTCCCTTGGCCAGAGACCAAACAACAACGGTCTTTTGGCCTCCCTTGGCCAGAGACCAAACAACAACGGTCTTGTGGCCTCCCTTGGCCAGAGACCAAACAACAACGGTCTTGTGGCCTCCCTTGGCCAGAGACCAAACGACAACGGTCTTGTGGCCTCCCTTGGCCAGAGACCAAACAACAACGGTCTTGTGGCCTTCCTTGGCCAGAGACCAAACAACAACGGTCTTGTGGCCTCCCTTGGCCAGAGACCAAACAACAACGGTCTTGTGGCCTCCCCTGGCCAGAGACCAAACGACAACGGTCTTGTGGCCTCTCTTGGCCAGAGACCAACCAACACAAAAACAATACAGGATTCAAAGCTCCAAGCCCTCCAGATCTACCTGTGGAGGAGTATCATTTATTCCACTAAAACTACGGGTATTGACTAGTCTGAAGTGGTAGGAGGTTTGAATACAGTACAAACTCTTTTAACCAAACAATACAACATGGAAGTAGAGTACATTTCAATTAACTCACCAACGTAGAAGTCACTTTAAAACATAAATCGTTAACAAAACAAAACATGATAAAACTCCGAAACCACATCAGTAAACCAGCATTTAAAAACTGGTGACATAAAATTTACACAGATAATGAGCAAAGTTAAAGTGCTTAATAACTTTACTTTAATTCCATAAATTTCCTATACCTGAGGGGAGTCAAACTAATTGACATAACTTTAACTAAACTTGAGAAGTTGGCCTCTTGAATTTTTATATTTAAATAGGTCTTGAGTAACCTTTCTCTTCCTAAATTCCTATTTCATTCTTTTCAATCCATTTCACATGGTTTTACACAGTTTGTCAAAAAATTTGATCTATAATATACAAATTTTTCTCCGGTCCCCCCCCCTGTATATGGAAAAACTATACGTGCTTACAACATGGTATCATATGTGGTACCTTTATTTCATAATTAAATATAAATTATTAATTAATTGAATTAAATATCTACAAAATTGCCTCGGGATTGGCGACATAGCCTAATGGGAATGAAATGATTGCCATACATACATAGAACCCGTATGTAGGCGCCGGGCCTGCATAACCACGAGAAACATTTATTATTTCACGTGATCAAAATTTTCCATTGCTAACTCATGAGATTACATCAAGGCATGGGTCAACAACCTTTGCCAAATCAGCAATTTATACTAAAATACGAAGATATATTATAGTAGCGGCTCTGGTTCGGAGCTCTTTATGTTACAGCGAATGCTTTAAACAGGGAAGATGTGCTTTTGTCTTCCCTAAAGTTCTGAGTGAATTCCTTATAATATAAAACCTAATAACTATTGTGATAGCGTGGAGTAGACACCCCAGTTAGGTTACTTAGGTTCTAGCAAACAATCAAAAGCACTTACCGGTGCGTTGAATTAGATATTCCTTTGAAAGCCTACCATTAGATTTCTGTGTCCCACAAACGGCCTACCTAACTCTCTCTTACATTACCAACTTAGAAGCTATAGACATTACCCCTAACTATACTTAAGTACGGACAACTTTCTACCCCATTTGTCACCTAAGAAACACCACCTAATTATACTCAGCACCAATGATTAGGTCAGATAGGAAAAAACATTTCTAGGCTAGCCCAAAACAATACGAACAGCCGCGTTGGTTCGTTTATGACTTGCTCTTGCCATTCAGCTTAGATTTAGTGATATTTCCCCTTTACTGACTTTTAGACTATATACATATATATATACACGTCACCTCACTCCTCCCCTACAAGTTTAGTCTGTCAGGGGGATGAGGGACCCTAGACGACCTGCGGAGCGGGGTTGATGTAGTAGGATTAGGTGCAACCTGTATAGGCGGGCGAGTTGAACCATTTTCCGGAGGATCAGTTCTCTCTTCCGGAAGACTCTGGTCCTTCTGCAATTCACGTTCCCATATCTGGTCCTGATGGCGTTTAATAGAACGACCATCTTCTAGTTGGCACTTGAAGGAAACAGGGCCCGTTCTCTCCTGGACAGTTGCAGGAACCCATTTTGGTCCAGCCCCATAGTTGCGAATCATAACTGGATCATTAGGTTGCGCCTCTATAACTCTCCCTCTTTTAGTGTCATGGTACAGCTTCTGTTTTTCCTGATGGCGTAAAACTCGTTGTTGTAACGTTTCGTTTGGACGTAACAAATCGAAAACTGAACGAATTCCCCGGCCAATCATAAGTTTAGAGGGAGACCCCCGTCCTGGTGTGAGGTGTTATTCGATATTTAAACAAAAATTTATCCAACACCACTTGCATTTCCTCCCCACGAGAATGACGCAAGGCCGACTTGAAAGTACGGACCATGTTTTCCGCGAGCCCGTTAGTAGACGGGTGGAAAACACTAGACCGGACATGTCTAATGCCATTTAGGTGGACGAAGGAACGAAATTCCTCACTGGTAAAACAAGTACCATTGTCAGAAACCAGGACTATGGGTAAACCCCATCGAGCAAAAACCGAAGAATTTCCACCCACTTAGAGTAGGCGTCCACAATGACTAGGAAATAAGTATTATTTATAGGACCTGCATAGTCAACATGGATCCTATGCCACGGTATAGTAGGCCATTCCCAAGGATGAAGTGGACTTTTCCTTGGGAGATCTCTGTTCTCTAGGCAGCTTTGACAGGAACGAACCAATGATTCGAGTTCTCCATCTAAACCAGGCAACCAGAAATAAGCTCTCGCCAGCTCTTTCATTTTTGTTGCGCCCATGTGTTCAGCGTGAAGTTCCTTCACTAAATTCAACCTGCCTTTATTTGGAATAATCACTCTGTGGCCCCATAAGAGACAGCCATTTTGAATGGAGAGGCCAGACTGACGCTGATAAAAAGGCTGTAATTCACTCTCAACCTTAGTAGGCCAACCAACTGAGCAGAAATGGATGACCCTAGACAGAATAGGGTCTGATTTTGTCCACTGCTCTATTTGTACCGCAGATACTGGAGTGGATTCCAAAAACTCCACCAAGTGAACCCATTCTGTAGGTATAGGTACACAATCATTTGGATTTTCTAAGGGCAACCTACTTAGCGCATCAGCCGTACCTAGAAGTTTACCTGACCGATGTACTAAGTCAAATTTATAGGCTTGTAGAATCAGTGCCCATCGTTGAATCCTACCTGAGGCCATAACTGGAATATTTTTATTAGGTGAAAATAAACCTAAGAGAGGCTTATGGTCAGTAATTAGTTTAAATTCATGACCCCATAGATAGAAATGAAATTTTTTTACTGCAAATACTAAGGCTAATGTTTCACGTTCCACTTGTGCATATCGTCTTTCACTCTCAGTTAGTGTTCTAGAAGCAAAACAGATAGGCCTATCTACACCATCAATGTGGTGAGATAACACTGCCCCAATTCCATAAGAACTGCTGTCTGCTGAAACTACGAGAGGAAGTTTAGGATCATAATGCACTAGGAGAGTGGACTTTAGTAGTACGTCCTTGGAAGCCTCAAATGCTTCCTTTTGAGTTTTCTCCCATCTCCACTGTTCCCCAGATCGTAATAGCTTATTTAGGGGTTCAAGGAAAGTCGATGCATTAGGCAAAAATTTCCTATAAAAGTTTAGGAGACCTAAATAAGCTTGTAACTGTGTGATGTTTTGTGGAGGTGGTGCATTTTTTATTGCTTCTAGTTTATCCATCGTTGGATGAATGCCTGAGGCATCTATGCGGAACCTTAAATATGAAACCTCGTTAGTGACCCATGAACACTTTTCTCTCTTTAGCTTAAGTCCGGCATCCCGGAGTCTTTTTAGAACCGTGGTTAATCTAGTTAGGTGTTCTTTTTTAGACGAGCCTGAAATGAGGACATCATCTAGAAAGCAAAGTACCCCTGGAATGTGATCTAGAACTTGGTCCATTGTCCTCTGAAAAATACCCGGAGCCGATGCTATTCCATAGCATAGCCTATTGTACTTATATAGGCCTCGGTGCGTATTTATGATAGTTAATTCTTTAGAGTTTTCATCTAAACTTAGTTGAGCATAGGCTTGGGACATATCGAGTTTTGTGAAATATTTACCCCCAGCAAGAGAGCTAAATAATTCATCAGGCTTGGGTATAGGATAGCAATCTAGAAGGACGGTTCTATTTGCTGTTAAACGGTAATCCCCACATAACCGCACGGACTTGTCCGGTTTTAGTACAGGAACTACTAGGGCAGTCCACTTAGCGTGTGTGACTGGTTCAATAATTTTATCTTGTAGCAGCCTGTCAATTTCTAAATCTACCTTCTCCCGCAGTGCATGCGCAATTGAACGAGCCTTACAAAGTTTCAGAGTTACATTAGGATCTACTTCTATGCAGACCTGATGGCCTTTTAGGTTGCCTACTGTAGTGAACGCTTTTACCTAATGTTGTGTACACCCTTATTAATTTACTTTCTCCATTATTTACTCTACTTTCTTCTCTCGATTTGCATTTATCTTTACACTCTCTACTCATTTTCGCCGTACCGTATAAATATTCCGGTAGCCACACCGAGACGACTATGAACGTCCGTTACAAAACGAAGGGGGAAGGGGGGTTTAGTAATACTCTCTTTTAACACTTCTTAAGGTTTTATTAATTCCGAAAATGGTTTAGTTAAGTCAGGGGTATGCGAGTATGAAATTTCTATTATAATAATTTAGGTCGGAGAGGGGCACAACCACTTATTTAAATTTTACGTTACATTTCGTCAACCTACGCGTAACGCGTTGCCCAAGAAGACTGACTCTATGGGTATAGTCAGGACTGCCAACTCTACCCATTTTAAACAGGACTGCCAACTCTACCCATTTTAAACAATTTACAATCTAACAAACATGCTTTATCGTAATCATCACAATTTTTAGTAAATTTATATTAAACATTATAATCTTAACTAAACAAAAATTAATATTCTTAACTTGGCATTACTACACTCGCATCACCCCCTTGAAAAGTTTTTCATTAGGAAAACTTATTAATATCGTTTTACAAATTGAATAATTTACTCAACAGTTATATATTTTGCAATTTTTTTTTTTTTTTTTTTTTCTTTAACAATTCAGAGATAGACAAGAAATAATTAGAATGACAATTCCATCATATATTGTATCATATTCTACAAACCGAAAACTTTATAATTTTCACATTTGCAAAATAACATTTCCCACTAATAATTAAATTACAACCTGTAACTAATCTATACATGCCAAAAAAAAATAACGGAAAATTTTCTTACAGTGACTACACAAATCTCAAGTTCACAATCTATTCCCGCGATTCCTCATCAACGATCGCTTTACATTTGAAACAGTTATTTGTATAGTTATACAGTTACTATCAGGGCAACATAGAAAAAATATAAGAAAAAGTTTACATAAAATACTGACCAAGAGCGCACATACTACTTCACGAAAAACACAACAATTTTGGGCAATATTCGCACCCTTTCACTTATAATTTCATTACATAATAATCAGTACATTACTTTGCTGGACGTTGTTTAGATCACAATCCGCACGCTGACAACGGACTTCAATTTTCAATCGCAGCTCTCCTGCTCACTTCGCTAGAATGCAAGGGATTGCATCAATCAATATGCAACAGGGCAGCACGCTATAATGGTACCGCTCTCTCTCCAATGGCGAAAAAAAACAAGAGACGTCCAATTCTAAAAGGATCAGTGGGGGAGATATACTGAAAGCGGGACCACGCGCTGGAATTGGACGGAATTTGCAATTCTAGAAGTCGATGAAGAAACTCGCCTTGTCTCATCTCCACTTTTGTCGGTGAACGCTGCTCTTCCTACGTCCAGCTGAAAGACTCTTCTACTGGCAACAATCAAACGATGACTCCGCCGTAGGCCGTTTCCCAACGAACCTACTGTATGTCTGTATGGACAGTACAGTCGTAGGCACCCGTTCAAGCTCAAGTGGCTTGTCTACCGCGTGCTACGACACATATTTAGCGAAGCATTCGAGCAGCGTGACCAGCTACTGCCCGAAAAATACCAGTAGACCATCTTCGATCGAAACTTTCGTGTGCCAAGACCCTGCACACGTAAATTTCTCTTCTCTTCCGGAACTGTCCTGCGCCAACTCTCTGCGCATTCGGTTCCTCTCTTCTCTCTTCTCTTCCGAAACCATCCTGCGCCAAGTCCCTGCGCAGTCTGGGTTTCTCTTCTCTCTCTCTCTCTCATTGGTGATCGATCACCTATCCGGTCGACTAACTCACTTGATGGAACTCGGATTCAACTTGGTTGACCCCAAACTGAGTCTCTCGAAATTTTGAAAAAAAAGTATTCTAAACGTGTTTCTGTACTGCTTATCATTTCATATTTAATTTATCAAATTCTCTCGACAGTTCACTTCGAAATACTAACTGCACATTTGCTCTGGCCAAATTCACGGAAAAAATGACAAATCTAAAAATTTCGCAAAAATTTAATCACATCTAGCTACCACTAATGTCACTTATGGCAGTTACATCGAAGATAAAAAGAAGTCATAAAATGTACGAACCAAAATTGTACAGTATAAATATAAAAGCGCCCATACATAGTAACTGTTAGTATAATTTAAGAAATATTATTGTTCAAACTATCGTCAGAAATCACCTCAATACCTCTAAATACAAAAGACAAAAATGAGCCCCAGAAACTTCATGTCATCCATTCTCTGACAATCATGAACCCTCTTGCTTTGAGGAGGAGCAGACAGACGCCACAAAAATGTTACTGGCTATCTAGAAGGCTCCATTTCCGAGGGAACACTCGAGTCAATGTTTCAAATGCATCAGTTAACTCCGACTGAAGGTTTAAACAATAATAATTTTCCAAAACAGTTATTAAAAAGTAAAAAAAAATTTAAATATTACTACCACAAATTATTTTAATACAGTAATTCCAACTTGAAACGTCAAATTTCATACGAATCCAATCGTAATTCACAAATTACATCTGAGATACAACTCTCTCCTTCAACAGAAACTCCAGTATGGTTTGCAAATCACAAAATTCTCAGTAATTTATCGTTTCCAAGTGAAACTACAAATTTGCATAGTTATACTAAATAAGAATAGATCATATGCACGAAAAAATATACACGCAATCCACTGTAAACAAAAACAACGCTGCATAATTAAGAGCGGTCGCTTTGTTTGTAAGCGAACCTCTATACAAATATCCCTATGTAACCGCATTATATCCTGAAAATTTTGTAGTCTTCTATGCAAACGCTCGAACTAAAAAAAGGACATTTTTCATTTCTAATACCCAAATTAAAATATCAAATCAAAACATCCTTTTTAGAATACAATCTAAATTTGAACTAAAAATTTTACCATTTTCATTGAACTGGAAAGAAAAAGAAAAATCGGCCTACCTGTACCAATAAAATTGATTATTGAATGAATTTATAAAACGTAAAGACCATATATATATGAAAAGAATTTTCTACACAAATTTTCTGTAATTCAAAAAAAATTATAATATCGAGATTTAGTAAAATGTGTACCGTAACTCACATTGGCCGCCAAAATAAAAATAAAATTTACTGCCGCTTTTAGGCCTATAATTAATAAATTCAATGTTACGCGTGTAAAGAACAATTTAGAATTTAATGCATAACATTTGTGTTTATTAAAGAAAAATCCTATGATTATTTTATGTTAAACCAATTAAAATTTTGTTAAATAACTAAGAATTTACTACTCAATAGATATATACCGTAGTAACGGTTAATCTCCGAACAATATTTAACGATAGGCCTACAAGAAATCTTTCTTAACAATACAATCGCCATTTTACCAAATATGTCGGAATTGTCGTGAAATGAACGAAAGAAACAAAGAGGAAAAAAAAAATAGATAATCAGCTTACCTACCAAATTTTTTTTGAGTATATAAATATATATAATCATATATATAACTAATAAATACGTATTAGTTAATAAGCAAGTATATAAGTAATGAGTATATAATTAATGAGTATATAAAAAAATAAAAAAAAAACATAAAAAATTTCACAACACAATTTCTCTATTTCAGTTAAACGAATTCTGCTTATTTTTAAAATTTAACACAATCCTATACGGCCCGCCTATAATCTGGCAAATTTATATGTTTAAGATTACCTTTCGACTGTCAATTAACTGTAACTTAACCTATATAGCGCGAAGCGAGCGAAGCAAAAAGCCCGTAAACCTATATAAACAATTATTTAAAATAAGCCTATCATTATAATTTATGTACAACCAATCGAAATATAACCAAAAATCTGCTAATGAAACCCAGAAAATTTTACATGTTCATGAAATGTTGTACTATATATGTATATATACCTAGAAATGCGATACAAATTTTCGCCGAAACATTTTGAAAGGACCATATAAAATATGTATCACTATTTAAACTAACAATTCACTTACGTACAAATCGTTATTCTTATTATTATGTTTATCACAATTTTCACTAATTTCAAAAGTTTAGACACAAAAGTAAACAAAAGAGGTAAGCTGAAACAGGCATAACAGTGGAAGAGACGAAAAAAGAAAAAATTGAGTCCTCAGGCAGAACGCTAAATTTTCAAAACTGTCCTCTCCGACCTAGTCCTAATGAACGAAATTTAACGTAATAATGACTCGCGATAATGAGTCAGACAAATTTTTCTCCCGACTCTGAACCGCGACTAAAAGAAATTTTTGAGTCTAGACTCGATCTCAAACAACTTTTACGCGCAAACTTTTTGAAGCGACTGTTTGGAAAACAATGGGCGCCATATTGAAATTACATTTATAATGAATTTTAAGGAATGAAAATCGAAATTTGCCTGCAAACGGGATAACTTTGCATTTAGATATTTTAATAATCGAAATAAAATATTCATTAACACTATTGGCTAATATACCGGGTTTTAAGAATTTTAATCGAAATACTAGTCACGTGGGTACGCCTCACAAAATAAAATGTAATCCCACCGCTCGCCACCAGATGTAGTGAATACGTTTTATTATTTTACTTTCTCTTCATTATTTACGCTTCTTTCTACTTTACTATATCTCTATCGCTCTTTATTTCATTTAACTTTACACTCTCTTTACTCATTTTCGCCGTACCGTATAAATATTCCGGTAGCCACACCGAGACGACTATGAACGTCCGTTACAAAACGAAGGGGGAAGGGGGGTTTAGTAATACTCTCTTTTAACACTTCTTAAGGTTTTATTAATTCCGAAAATGGTTTAGTTAAGTCAGGGGTATGCGAGTATGAAATTTCTATTATAATAATTTAGGTCGGAGAGGGGCACAACCACTTAATTAAATTTTACGTTACATTTCGTCAACCTACGCGTAACGCGTTGCCCAGAAGACTGACTCTATGGGTATAGTCAGGACTGCCAACTCTACCCATTTTAAACAGGACTGCCAACTCTACCCATTTTAAACAATTTACAATCTAACAAACATGCTTTATCGTAATCATCACAATTTTTAGTAAATTTATATTAAACATTATAATCTTAACTAAACAAAAATTAATATTCTTAACTTGGCATTACTACACTACTTCAGGCCCAAAAACAGAAGAAAACTCCCTTAACAATGAGTCTATGTGAGATGGATATGAGAGTGTATGCACATCTGCCTGACCCCTTGGCAAGATTTTGTCAATTGGCATTTTCAAAGCATCAATCCAATCACGGCCTAGTAGAGTAGGCCCTTGCTCATCCACCACTAAAAGGGTTACGGGATGAGAAGGTTTTCTGGTTGAGTGTAACTGTGACGTATGCTTCTCCACAAATAGGTATTTGTATGTCCCCATACTTCAAAATAGTTTTAGATGCATGTAGTTTACGTGTGTTTTTGAAAATCTTATCAAAAACTGCCTTGGACATGACTGTCCGGGAAGCACCTGTATCTAATTCTAGAGGCACTGTGATTCCAGTTAGGCCTACCTCTACAATATATGGGCCTGTATTTTTCCCACTTTGCTGCTCATAAAATAGGGACTCCACTCCAATGTTCGAAGTATTTCCCTTTTGAGGATTTACACTAGAAATGTTAAAATTAGAATTTTCACCCTTCGTTTTCTTTGAAAAACACACTTTAGCTATGTGGCCTATTTTACTACAGTTTCGGCAAACTGCTTCTTTAAAAGGGCAATCCTTCTTCCAATGGTGTTTTCCACACCCTGTACATGGCTTGGAAGGCTTAGTAGAATTAGTAGGCTTAGTCGTATTCGCCTCATACCTTTTATTTGCCTGTCTAGTAGGCTCATTAGGTTTGCCAGGCCTAGAAGATTTAAAGCTATTTACGTGTTGGGCTTTACTACTGTGATTTCCAAAAGCTCTAACATCTTTAGCAGCTGCTTCTCTAGCCGTAGCTATTTCTACAGCCTGACTAAAAGTTAGGTCCTGTATGGCTAATAGGGCTCTCTGGGTAGACTCCTCTTTGAGACCCATTACAAACCTATCTCTTAGCATTTCATCTAATTTGTCCCCAAATTTGCACGTACGGCTATGGCTTTTTATTCCTGCAACAAACTCCGCAATGCTTTCATTTCCCGTCTGATGCCTCGAATAAAATTTGAAACGTTCATAGATGAGAACTACTCGGAGTTTGTAGTGATTGGTTAGGGCCTGTACCAATTCATTATAGGTGCAGGTTTCCGGCGCTTTAGGAGAAACTAGGTCCATAACTAAACCAAACGTTTTAGGGCCTATTATAGTTAAAAAGGTAGGTACTTTCTTAGCATCAGGAATGGAATTTGCCTCGAAAAACAACCTCACCCTAGTGGCATAAGCTTCGAAGTCCTCCCCAGAGTCTTCGTAGGGGCTTATATGGCCAATCACCGACATGCTAGAGCAAATCCGAATTAGACTAAATCACGGGAAGTAGGTTAGATTAGGTTTAAATTTGATCTAGTTACTCCCCAGTTAGGGCTGAATAGTGAATTGTATTAGAGTTAGGGCTGAGTAGGAATTAGTTTTAGAGTTAGGGCTGAGTAGGAATTAGTTTTAGAGTTAGGGCTGAGTAGGAATTAGTTTTAGAGTTAGGGCTGAGTAGGAATTAGTTTTAGAGTTAGGCCGGCGGACCTACGCTATAGTACGGTAGCTTACCCACACAAACAAACCAAATCGGACGACCCACTAGGCTACATCCAATTTTCGAAACAACCACTTGAACTCAATAAGCCAAATTAAACCAATGAGCCAAATTAAATCCCATGAGCTTAATCGAATCCCATGAGCTTAATTGAATCCCATCCTCGTCGCCAAATGTGATAGCGTGGAGTAGACACCCCAGTTAGGTTACTTAGGTTCTAGCAAACAATCAAAAGCACTTATCGGTGCGTTGAATTAGATATTCCTTTGAAAGCCTACCATTAGATTTCTGTGTCCCACAAACGGCCTACCTAACTCTCTCTTACATTACCAACCAGTGACGTGCACAGACTTTCAGAAGGGCAGGGACTCAGTTGAAAAAAGGGCACTCCCCTAACATTTTTAAAAATGAAATCCGCAATGCCATATACGCTATATATATGTATACACACACAAAGAAAAATTTTAAAATTGTATGTGGTAAATATTCTTAAATTCCATTAAATTCAATGCATTATTTTTGTATATAAAGCTGATTAAAGAAAATAAATGAAAATTTGTAAAAAGGCATGTTTTTATTGCAAGATTGCTTCAAAAATATATTTCCCTTCACTTTTATTATCTTAGGCCTAATCTAATCTAATCTAGGCAGTAGACCTAAATCCTAATTAAGCTTTTGTTAACCAAATTCACAATATTTAATAGCATGCAATTTCTAAATAGTTACTTTACTTATAACTTTTATAAGTATCAATCAGCAGGATAAAGGGCAGAAGGATCTACCGTAATTGTCGTCCTTGCGGAAAAATTGCATCGTTTTATAATAAATAATCTAGGTATTTTTATTCACTTTTAATGACAATTGTATTGTTTTTAAAAATCAATTTCATATTAAAAATGAAAAGGTTATGATATGTTGTTTAATAAATCATTTATTAATTTAGTGAAATTCATGCCAGTACTAAAACCCAAAATCCATCGTTTGACACACTGGTGTACTGATGGGCCAAGCCTAGTAGGGGACGTGGACGTTTTTACCAACTTTACGAGTAATGTCATACAATATTTTTTGGAGTAATGTCACACTGCTTTGGATTCCAACTTACCATAATTATCAGTGAGAAATCACTAGTTAGCTTAGGTTAACGTAAAATAAACAAACAGTAAACAATACACCCACATACCCGAGAGACGCAATCAACAGTGAACAGCTGCAGTCAGTGTTACCACTAGAGACGCCCTCCCTGATTGACAAAATAATAGTAACGGTATGTTAAGTTTATTATTCTAATCAAAAAATCATAGATCAAAGTAATTCCAGTTTTGAAAATCTGTTGAAGTAGCAGTAACTAAATAAAAATATAACTAATTAATTCAAATTTATGTCGAATCAATATATTTATGAATTTTGACTAAAAGGGCACTTTTGATATGAAGAAGAAAAAGGGCAGGGGCTCAAGCACCCCAAGCCCCCCCCCCCCTGTGCACGGGCCTGTTACCAACTTAGAAGCTATAGACATTACCCCTAACTATACTTAAGTACGGACAACTTTCTACCCCATTTGTCACCTTAGAAACACCACCTAATTATACTCAGCACCAATGATTAGGTCAGATAGGAAAAAACATCTCTAGGCTAGCCCAAAACAATACGAACAGCCGCGTTGGTTCGTTTATGACTTGCTCTTGCCATTCAGCTTAGATTTAGTGATATTTCCCCTTTAGTGACTTTTAGACTATATACATATATATATATATATATATATATATATATATACATACACGTCACCTCAACTATAAAAAGGATAGGCCTATTCCTTCAGGGGTTTAAATAGTGATTGCCTATATTAGTTACATCGAGTGAACTCATTGTGTAACTCCATCGTAATGGCCCTACATCGAAGAAGACCGTCACGCCCTACATCGAAGCAAACTAAGGCCCAGCGAAAATAAGGTGGGACACTTTCTTTCGTTCACATATAGGCATTAAAAATCCTGAGGCTAGAATTACAGAAAACAATTAAATATAAAGAGGTCCTTTGAAGACCTACACACACATAACTCTCTAACGAAAAAACATAGGGCTTTTGTCGGTAACTCTCCCCTGAAGTCTGCTGGAAATTTCCAACGGATGAGGGTATCAGGCAATCAATCCATAGCCCTATATAGTTTTTTCATAGTGAGGTGGCTGATGCTTTATCTTCTGAGGAGAGAAAGGACAAGGTAACTAAGTCCACAGCATGTTTTAAATGTTTTTTGAAAGGTCACAGAGCAAGGTTTTGTAAGTTTAAAATTTTGTGCAAAAAATGCCATGGCCGGCATCAGCCATTATTGTGTGAAAACACTCCTAGTAGGCAAAGGTGGGCAGTTGTGGCGCAACATTTTTGGTTGCGCTTGCGCTTGCGCCGCACATTTTTACAGAGAGTTGCGGAATTGTTTGCGGCGCAACTTATATATGCAGTTTCAAGATTAGCGCGCAACGCGCAACATTTAATATTACTTCTCTGTAAAAATAACCCAAGCGAATGTAACTTAAATATTTTTATCTGGCAACACTGCACTTCAATTGTTTACATTCAGTCACATTCTCAATGCGCCAGTATCACTGTCTGACTTTCTGTTGTTTTCGTTTCTTTTTACTTTTTAGTACTAGTACTAGTACTAGCATTATGGATCGTTTTGTGGTGTCTGTGGCCGACAGCACTGATTCTGCCGACCAGGACATGGACAGAGAGGTTGAAGTAGGCTGTAGAACGTCTGTTCTCTTTGGGGAAGGATGTTCTGAAGCCAAAACGGGCTGGACTCTCCGATCCACACTTTGAGATGCTGGTGTTCATGAAGGGGAACCTGGCTCTTATGTAGTGATTTTTTTGCATTTATTATATATTGTAATAAAATATTGATATTATCTTTTTCTGTATCAGATATATTTTGTTTAACTTGTAAAAAGGCTTTTTATTTTAATATTATTTTATTTATTTTTCAAAAGTTGCGCGTTGCGCTTGCGGCGCAACTTTTTGAAAAGGGTTGCGCTTGCGCGTGCGGCGCAACTATTTCAGCAGAGTTGCGGCTGCGGCTGCGGCGCTACAAAAATCGTTGCGCGTGCCCACCACTGCTAGTAGGCCTACCTCTGAAGTAGAGACATCAGTGGCACATGCCACTGCTATGAAAGGGAATAAAAGTAAAGGGGGATTATTGCAAACAGCTGCAGCCTTATTAATTGGGAATGATAGAGAAGCTACTGTAAGAGTGTTGTTTGATAGTGGTAGCCAGTGCAGCTTTATTAAGCCCAGAATTTCCAGAAAATTGAAGTTTAAAGAACTTAAGAGTGAAAATTTAAGAATTTCTGGGTTTGGGGGTTCCATTCAAAACCGAACCAAAGTTAAGAAAGTAGAAGTTCTGGTTAAGGGGTTGTTACCACAAAGTCCCACTGTCAACGTTCAAGCTGTAGAGAATGAGGAACTTTGTGTTCCAGTCACTACTTGTTTAGATATGGCATGTGTCCAAGAATTGCAAGTTAAAGGAATTAATTTGGTCAATAATAAGTTTGAAGGAACAGAAGATATTAGTCTTTTGATTGGAGATGACCATTACTGGGACATCATCACTGGTAATATTGTCCGCACATCTCGAGGTCCGGTAGCTATTAAAAGTAAGCTAGGCTGGATGCTACATGGTAGCTATTGCAATGAAATGGAGGTTAAAGCTCTTTTTGTTAGATTGAGGAGAACAGCCATGGTTTGGAAAGGCATTTGAAAGCGTTTTGGGAACTTGAATCCATTGGCAAAAAGGACAAACAGGAGAAGCAGGCGAGTACAGTAAACAGTGATGTTTTAGAGCAATTTGAAAAAGGGATTGGGTTTAGAGATGGTTGCTATGAAGTTGGCCTCCCTTGAAAGGATTCTTGCAAACGCAGTTCAAACCTTCAGCTAGCTAATAGGAGGTTGGGGACTTCATTGTAAAGGCTAAGAAAAAATGAGTTGTTATTAATTGAATACAATGACGCCATCGTAAGCTATGTAAAGGAGGGCTATGCTGAAAGGGTGCAAGGTGAGCTGGTGAGCCAGGAGGCACATTATCTGCCACACCATCCAGTGGTACGGCGAGACAAAACTACCACCAAACTGAGGGTAGTTTTTGATGGCTCAGCCAATCCCAAAGGTGGTGTGTCCTTGAATGACTGTTTGGATGCTGGGCCAAATTTAAATGCAGATTTATTTTCCTTGTTACTGAGATTCGGGTTTGGTAGAGAGGCATTGACTGCAGATGTGAAGCAAGCCTTTTTGCGGATAAAGTTAAAACCAGAGGACAGAGATGCAGTAAGGTATCTGTGGGTGAATACGAAAGACTTGTTGGAAAATGAACCTAAGGTTCAAGCATATAGAATAAAGTCAGTGTTGTTTGGCCTCAGCTCTAGTCCATTTCTGTTTGCAGCTATTATGCAGTATCATTTTAAAAAATATTCTGGAGTGTATCCTAACACTATTGAACACATAAGGAAAAATTTTTATGTTGATGATTTGCTGTGTTCCGTGGATAATACAGAAATGGCTAAACAGATATTCAGGGAGGCTAGAGCTATAATGAGGGAGGCTGGCATGGAGCTTAGGAAATGGCAGACCAATCATTTTCAATTACAACAGTTTATGAGTCAGTCCTGTGCAGTACCTGATGCAGCGGAAAGTATTGAGAATTCTGGTATTAAGGAGTTGTGGGCAATAGACACAAAGGTGCTAGGCATTGTTTGGCAGCAATGAGAGGATTTGTTTACCTTCAATGGGAAATCTTTAGTAGAGCTGGCTGAGAATGAGACAACGTGGACAAAACGTACAGCTCTTAGTTTGGCTTCGAAGGTCTTTCATCATCTTGTATTCCTGGCTCCATTTGTGATAAAGTCAAAAATTTGGTTTCAGAGCCTCTGGAAAATTGGACTTGGTTGGGACCAAGAGTTACCTGATCATATGGTGGTAAGGTGGAAATATTGGTTCAAAGAATTGGCACATCTTGGAGACATTGAAATCCCAAGATGATACTTTGGAGAGTTGAACAATAGTCCAGACAATTTGGAGCTGCACATCTTTTGTGATGCAAGTGAGGAAGCCTATGCAACTTATATTTATATAAGAGGCACATTCAAAGAGGAAGTAAGTTGCAGGTTGGTTGCTGCAAAGAGCAGAGTAGCACCTTTGAAAAGGCTTTCTATTCCAAGGTTGGAATTGATGGGTGGTTATTGCTAGTCGGCTTGCAGTTACAGTGCAAAAGTCTTTGGCCCTTTATGAAATTCCAAGCTATTATTGGACAGACTCCACTATAGTTTGGCACTGATTAAGAAGCCAGGCAAGGAAATGAAAACCATTTGTTGCCAATAGGGTGGAGGAAATTCAAGCACACACAGATCCAAAGCAATGGAACCATTGTCCAGGCACCCAAAACGCAGCTGATTTACCAACACGAGGAATTTCAGTGAAAGCTCTTGCACAGTCAAGTTTGTGGTGGAATGGGCCAGAGTGGCTAAAACTTGGAAGTGAAAATTGGCCTTCTAATCAGCCTATTGTAGGAGAATGCCAGGCTCAAGAAGAATGGATGAGTGAAATGAGAAAATACACTATGAACAGTTGTCAAGTTATGCAGCAGGACCCCATATTGAGGCTTGAGGACATTAACAGTCTCAAAAGGTTGTTAAGAGTGACAGCATGAGTATATAGATTTACAAACAACATTAAGGGAGAAACAAGAATGGAAGGAATTCTGAACAGTAAGGAGATTCAGCAAGCCGGACAATACTGGGTGGTATATGTGCAGGAGGAAAAATTTGGTGAAGAGAGGGAATTGCTCACCAGCAGTCCATTACAGGTTCTGCCAACACATTCTGCTCTCAAGGGTTTGAGAGGTAGACTACAGTTTTCTGGGTTTCCAGAGGAGAAAAAGGACATCCAATTTTGCTACTTTCTAGGGGGCACTTTGTGGAGCTTTTGATCCTGGATACTCATCATAAGTTGTTACATGCTGGAGTTAGAGAACTGATAATAGAGATCAGACAACAGTTTTGGATTCCCAAAATTAGACAAGTAGTAATAAAGGTCTTGCATAAATGTGTGGTTTGCAAGCGTTGGAATGCAAAGCCTTATAATGAAAAGGTGGATCCACTTCCAAGAGAACGCTGTGTCTAAATTTCCCCATTTGATGTAGTGGGAGTAGACTTCGCAGGTCCAGTCTATGTGTATGAGGAAGGGGAGTCTAACAAAGGTTATATATGTCTTTTTACATGTGCTACCACCAGAGCAATCCATCTGGAGTTGGTAAGCAACTTAAGTAGTGATGTATTTCTTTTGGCCTTTAAAAGGTTTGTGAACAGAAGGGGTTTCCCAAATAAAATCATATCGGATAATGCAGAAACCTTCAAAAAGGCTGCAAAGGAACTCGAAGAAGTTTGGTCCTTGCTAAAAGAGGAAGGACTCCAATCCTACTTTTCACACGAAGGGGTACAGTGGGAGATTATTGTTGAGAGAGCACCATGGTGGGGAGGATTTTGGGAAAGACTAGTGAGAAGTGTAACGTGTCCATTAAAGAAACTTTTAGCTAATGCTCAGTTGAGCAAAGAAGAATTCTGCACTGTTTTGTGTGAAGTAGAAGCAATGGTGAACAGTAGGCATATCACTTTTGTTTATAACAGTATGCAGGATGCAGAGCCATTGACACCAAATAATTTTCGTTGTGGTAAACGATTAACATCAAGCCCCAGTTTGCCAGAAGACTTGCAGCCTAACCAGAGCACTCAAGGAGAATTAACCAGAAGGTTCAAGTACCTTGAAGAGCTTCAAGATCAGTTATGGAAGAGGTGGCAGATGGAATACTTACCAGAACTCAATTATTACCCATCAGGCAATGTAAAGGGTTCCAATGCAAATTGTATCAAGGTGGGAGAAGTGGTAATAATTGGGGATGAAAGACCAAGGCAATGCTGGAAGCTTGGCATAATTGAAGAGTTGTTTGTTGGCAAAGACAATTTAGTTAGGTCTGCACTGGTAAAGACTTCAGGAGGAAAATTAAAGGGACCTATACAAAAACTCTACGCTTTAGAAATCAGCGAAAACACGGATAGTCAAAATGAAACATTTGAGTTACAGCCTCATGGAAAAGGCTTGGCTAAATTTGCAGAAGGTAATGACAACAATGCCTCTTCGGTGGGGAGTGTTAGAAAATCTAGAAGAGGAAGAGCCATTGTTATCACAAGGCGATATGATGACTAAGCTGATTGATACAGCATTGCTTGTATATATTAAGTTAAGGTGTGTATATATATCCATCTCATAATTGTAAAGTTAGTGAAAAATTCACTTAATTTAGAGCTAGGATTTTTGGGCTCTTGTGGCATCATTTTTTGGGCACTCTTGTGGCATCATTTTTGGGGGCGCTACGTGTCCTTCCCACTCGTTTGTTGAATGCGGCACTTACAGGGCGTGGTCTTACAGAGAGCTCTCTTGCAATTCAGTTTGGTTGTTTAGATACAAGATTGTTGCATCGTGCAGGTTGTGTTGTTGTTGCAAGGTTTAGAAAGAAGACCATAAATAGTGCCCCTTTTGTTTTTTATCTTAATTTTATGCAACTGAGACCTAAGGTAGGCCCACATCGAGTCAGCAACCCTGAGGTAGGACCTAATAGGACCTCCAAGTTTGTAAGTTTTTAGTCTAGCTTAACTTGGGCTGTCGGTTAAACTGGCCCTTCAGAGCTTGGCCGTTCACGGCTCAGCTGGGATTCTGAACCCAATAAAATAAAATAAAAAAATAACACTTACCAAGCAACAAAGTGAACTGCTGGCCTGACGTCTACAAGAATGGAATCTGCTGGCGGAAGACGTACGAATTACAACATTCCCGAAAGCGCTCCTTGGATTTGCAGGAATATTTCACACTGAAGAACAATCTTTGTTATTGCATTGATATCATGGTCTGTTCGATGCTCTGGGTTTGTGCTATGAACCGAATCAGTGGAGATTGTTTATTGATGCATCTCTGTACAGTGTTAAGGGCGTACTACTACACAATGGGAACACAATGCCTTCTGTTCCCATCGCTCATTCAGTCGTCTTGAGAGAAACGTATGACAATGTTGCTTTTATTCTGGACTGTATAAAATACAATGAACTTGAATGGCTTACCTGCGCAGATTTGAAGGTTGTGGCTATTCTCAATGGATTGCAAACTGGCTATACGAAATACATGTGTTTCCTGTGCAAGTGGGATAGCCGAACAAGGTCTGAACACTACACACGCTCAGTATGGCCGCCGCGAGACAATTCCTCACCTAGATCTCACAATGTTATTCACGAACCACTAGTACGAAAGGAAAAGGTTATCTTGCCGCCATTTCACATAAAGCTAGGGCTGATGAAACAATTTACAAAGGCGTTGAAACAGGATAAGCCTGCCTTCAAATATCTAAAGGAAAAATTCCCAAAAATAAGTGATGCCAAAATTAAAGGCGGCATATTCGTCGGCCCTCAAATTCGCCAACTTCATGCTAGACGAACACTTTAAACCGGTAATGGATGAGGTTGAGTTAGCAGCCTGGCGTGCATTAAAAAACGTGTGCAGCGGTCTACTAGGAAAGACTAAATACGACAACTATGCTGCACTTGTGGATCAACTTATCAACTCATACCAACGTCTCGGATGTAAGATATCATTGAAAATTCATTTTCTGCATTCACCTCTCTCATTCTTTCCGGAAAACGCATCTGCTGTTAGCGACAAACACGAGGAGAGATTCCACAAGGATATAACCACAATAGAGAGCCGATACAAAGGGAAGTGGAGTCCTGCTATGCTGGCCGATTTCTGCTGGAATTTAAAGCGTGACCAACCAGAAGCATCACACAAACGCCAGCATAAATACAAATAATGAGTTGAAAACAGTATAATACGACAGTTTTATGTTAATTTTGTGCATATATGTTGATTCTGATAGGGTTGCCAACTCCATGAAGTTTGAAAAAAAAGGACAAGAACATCAATTCCAATATACTGTCTACAAGGTTAGGGAAAGAAGTAAAATTTTATTTATAATTTATTACAATTTATACTGCATGCTTTTTTATTGCATATTTTCTTAAAGTAAATATTTTTATTGATATACAGATATTGACCCATTGAGTCATGCATTGACAAAATTTATGGTAACAATATTTATTTTTAAATTTATACTTTTCCGCTACACGGAACGTTAACATTTAAGTGAAGAAATGAATTTATAAAATGTTACTCGACTTAAGACTTTATAATTATTTCCTTTTAAACAAAAGTTTTGTTATAAAACTGTTGTTTGGAACAAGATTGTTATCAGAAAAGGACAAATGGCGTCCTTTCCGAACTCAAGAAAGGACAAGGACAAAAATCTACAAAAAAGGACTGTCCTTTTCAAAAAAGGACGGTTGGCAAGTATAGCAATAATTAAACTGTTCCATATGATAAAGCCTATCTGTTTATCAATATATTCTTATTTTTTGGTTTGAAGATTTTAAGCAGTCATTACAAAAAATCATGACGTGATAGAAAAAACTATTTTCAGATTTGGAATCAGCACACTCGAAATATTAAGAATGACCGAATGTTATTCCCGTTTTTTTTCTGAACCGAAAATTTGTTGTACAGTGTAATCAGTGGCCCCAAACCGGGTGAACGATTCTTTTTGCCCCGGGTCCCAACAATCACTCAGGCAGAAAGTGGTGTGGGATTCCGAATGCGTCAATTGCAGTTCCCGATTCGGGTTGCCTTTGTTGACACAATTAATAAGTGTTAGGGGCAGACAAAAAAGTATGTTGGTGTCTACCTGCCGACACCAGTGTTTACACACGGACAGTTGTATGTCGCACTTTCGAGAGTTGGCTCTCCAGATGCGATTGAAATCCTCGCATTACTGTAGATTAGATGAATGCACTCGGAATGTGGTATTTCGTGAGATCCTGTAAGGTTCATGAGCAGATGCGTTGTTTGTGACGTTAGAGATATTCAGTTTCTGGAAAACAGACGTTACTACATGACGCAAGAGTCGATAGGACAGACACATTTTTATTAAATGTGAGAGTCCTGTTATTGTGAACAGACGTGTTTTATCGAGTGTCCAGTGTTACCAAGTGAATAAGTGGTTTTCGTTCAAGTGTCTTTAAAAAAAATAAAAAATAGCGTTTGGTGCATTCTTAATTAAATTACTTCGTGTTACTAATCATTCATTAACGAATATATTTCATTAATTGAATTTATTCATTACTATATTACTTGACTAAACCAAGGCTAGTGCCTTGTTTGTTCCCGAATCTGTTACTACACGAGGTTTCATAAGGTTGAAATTCCCTTGGTTTGCCTTTGTTGTTTTTCAAATTATCAGAAACGAGGTTTCTTAAGGTTCATTTTCCCTTCACACTCTACTTGACCTCCCGAAGGGTCACTCACCGTGGGATAAAAGGAATTAAGTCGGTCGAACAGCGGTCAGATAAGTTTCATTTAATACTTTTTCTTTAACAGATCTTTCGTCGGTAGCTTAATTTATATATATTTAGCATAAAATTGTGTTACAAGAACCTGTTTCTGCGTTTCAAAAACATTTTTGCGAGTTTTCGCAGGTGACGGCACAATAAGCACGCGGTAGACCTACGTTGTAATTTATTAATTTCCAAACGCTCGTTTTTTTTTTTGTTTTTTAACTAATTAAAAGCATGGCACCCCCGTCAAGTACTTGCAGTCGCTGTGAAGGGAAATTTGCCGCTTACGCGTTTACAATGGCTAATAATAATGAACAGTTAGTTTGCAGGTGGTGCTCAAGCATGGAAGTCCTGAGGAACGAGTTAGAACGTGAGAGGGAGGCCAGGGTGAGACTTGAAGAAAGCGTGATGCTCCTGACGGCAAAATTAGAATCCCTTGAGACTCCAGTTACGACCCCTCCTGCCTCAGTTTCTACTAATAATATAAATAGTATTAATAGCCCTCTCTCTTCCCCTAGTTCCCAACCCTTCGTTCGAGTGCGTAATGGAGCCCCATTGAGAAACCCTAAGACTTGTCTACCAGTAATAACAAGCAATAAGTTTTCTGTTTTAGGTTTCGAAGATGCTGATGAACCGGAAATACGACTCGTTGGCGATTCCATTGTTCGAGGGCAGCTCGAGGAATTCTGTGGGAGAAACCCTCGTCGTAGGCGCCGTTACTGCTACCCTGGTGCAAGGGTGGAGGATATAACTAATAGTGTTGACCAATTTACAGACGGTACCTCCGAGGACACAACGTATGTTATTCATGTCGGTACTAATAACGTTTTAAATTCTAGATCGAAAAAACTGCTGGCTAGATACAAGGACTTGCTAGAGCGATTAAAGGAAAAAACTAATAAGATTGTTTTAACAGGTATACTTCCTCGAATTATCCAACGTAACGATTTCTACAGCAAGGCGACCTATATTAACAATAACCTAAAGTCTCTTTGCCAACAGGAAGGAGTGCATTTTGCGAATTTTTGGAACAGTTTCTACGGAAGGAGGGACTTCTTCCTCGGAGATGGACTTCATCTTAATGACGTTGGAGCTGCGCGTTTAGGAAGACTATTTCATAATACTGTCTCTTCTTTTCAGACTGCCGTAACTCGAACGGTCCCAGCGTAAATTCCACAAATTTCCCCTGCGCTCGCGAAGGTGTCGCAATTACAAACAATTTGAAGGTTCTATCCTTCAATGCTCGTAGCCTACGAAATAAAAGAAACGAATTTTTTTCTTTAATTGCTTGTAAAGATTATGATGTAATTGCGATAAATGAATCGTGGCTTAGCAATGAAACACGTGACTTTGTAGGGGAGTATCAAATTAAAGGTTATAGACTTTTTGTTAAAAACAGAATAGGTAGGCGAGGAGGCGGTGTTATGTTGTATATCAAAGATAATATTGCGAACGTTATAGAAGTAAAGCACACAATTCCAGTACCGATAGCTTCGACTATAGCAGAACTTAAATTGAACGATTTCAAACTTGTTGTTGCGGTTATATATAGGCCCCCTAATCAAACAGCTGATGAGGACGAAGCGTTATATCGTGAACTAAAGAGAATAATCGGTAGTGAGCAGGCTTTAGTTATGGGTGACTTTAATTGCGCCAACGTGAATTACGATACAATGCAGGGAGACGCGGAAGGTAATCGTTTAGTTAATTTTCTCGAGGATAGCTTTCTTATTCAAAAGGTTGGGGAACCTACGAGGTTGGACAGTATTTTAGATTTAGTAATAACTACGGATGATAGGCTAATTACTGATCTTCAAGTAATAGAACCGTTAAGCAATAGCGATCACAATATGGTAGAGTTTCTCCTCTCAGTAAGTCACTCGAAACCAGCTAACTCGACTAAAATTCCTAACTTCCAGCACGCAGACTTTTGTAAATTTCGAAATAAATTGTCACACGTCAATTGGGAAAACGTAATGGGGAACTCCAACGCAAAACTAATGTGGGAATCGTTCGAAACAGTATTTAGGACTATAAATGAGGAATGTGTACCGTACAAAATTAAGCGTGCGAAAGTAAACAACAAGCCCTTGTGGTTTACTTCTAGAGTAGGAGACATTATAAAGAGTAGAGATAGGGCTTATAGGCTACATAAGTGCGATAAAGACAATTTGTGGTTACGAAACAACTACATATCTCTAAGGCGTGAAGCGAAAAGTGTAATAAAAAAGTCCAAGCGCGAATTTGAAATCTCCATAGCTCGTGACGGTAAAGAAAACCCCAAGCGATTCTTTCAATACGTCAATAATAGAAATCCAGTAAAAAGCGTCTTGGGGCCTTTGAAAAATGTAAATGGAGATCTAGTTTCTGAAAACAAGGAAATGGCTACCTTGCTAAACGAATTTTTTACGTCAGTTTTTACTATAGAAGATGTAACGAATATCCCTACGGTCATAGACATAATACCTTTTGATAATGGTAATATTTTGGATAATATCGTGGTTAGTGAAGGGGAGGTAATGCGCTATATTGATAAAATGAAAACGCGTAAATCACCGGGGCCGGATTCCATATATCCCATACAACTAAAAGAATTAAAAGATAGCATTGTTGTGCCGCTAACAAAGATTTTTAATGCGTCTATTTCTGAGGGGTGCGTACCAGATAATTTCAAGTTAGCAAACGTAACACCTATCTTTAAGAAAGGCGATAAAGGTGCGGCGGGAAATTATAGGCCAATCAGTTTAACGTCTGTTGTAGGTAAGCTACTGGAATCAATAATGAGGGATCGTATAGTCGAACACTTAGAACTGCATAAACTAGTTAGAAATACGCAGCACGGTTTTAGGCAAAACAAATCTTGCTTAACTAATCTTTTAGAATTTTTCCAAAGCGTGGTTGACGTTTACGATAGACATCGGGCGGTTGATGTAGTGTATTTAGATTTTCAAAAAGCGTTTGACACCGTGCCGCACAAAAGACTCATTGGAAAAACTAAGGCTCATGGAATCAGGGATGTAGTAATAAATTGGCTAGATGAGTGGTTGCGAGGTAGGAAACAGAGGGTGGTCGTTGATGGAGCGGAGTCGTGTTGGGCTAATGTAGCGAGTGGCGTTCCTCAGGGTTCTGTATTGGGCCTCTTGCTTTTTCTTATATATATTAACGATTTAGATGTCGGCCTAGTCAGTACAGTTTCAAAGTTTGTGGATGACACGAAGCTGGGTGGTAGGGCGATTAATGACGAAGATAGAGGTAAAATCCAGGAAGATCTGAATAAAATCGTTGATTGGTCAGTCACATGGCAAATGAGATTTAACGTTGATAAGTGCAAAATTTTGCATATAGGTTCGCGTAACGGTAATTTTGCGTATAGTATGTCAGGGAAAGATTTAACAAGCGTAGAGCTGGAAAAAGATTTAGGAGTTATAGTCACTGGTGATTTAAAAGTAGCGAAACAAAGTACAGCAGCGGTCAATAAGGCGAACAAAGTGTTAGGTTTTATAGCTCTAAATTTTGAGTACAAATCGCGCGATATTATAGTTACTCTTTATAAATCATTACTTAGACCCCATTTGGAGTACGCGGTCCAATTTTGGAATCCACATATGCGCAAAGATATAGACAAAATCGAGATTTCAAAGACGAGCAACTAAGATGATTCTGTCGCTTAGGTCAAAGTCGTACGAGGATAGGCTTATGGAGTTAAAATTGACTACACTCGAGACTAGGAGGCTAAGGGGTGATCTAATCCAAGTTTTCAAAATTATGAATGGGTTCGATAACGTAGATAGAGATAGCTTTTTTGAAATATCTCAATATAATAGGACTAGAAATAACGGGTGTAAGTTGACAAGTAGAAGGTTCGAGACAGCAGTTGCGAAAAACTTTTTTACCCATAGAATAGTAAATAGCTGGAATAGTTTGCCGGTAGAAGTAATTAGTAGCACGTCTATAAACATGTTTAAAAATCGATTAGACGCATATGTTGATAGATTGGGTGTAGTGCTGTGGGATATAGGAGGCAGCATCTTGGGTTAGGGGATACTCTCTGTCCTTACACACCCCATTTAAAGAGATTCCTCTGCCGAGCGGTGCCCCCATAGTCAGTGCCGGATTAAGACCTTTAGAGGCCCTAAGCACTTAAAAGATTTTGGTGCCCCATATATATGTAATTCAAAATATAAACAAAAATAAACCATAAAATAAAATTTTATTTTTTGAAATGAAACAAAACTTACAGTAAGATGGAAAATAATGTTAATTTTTGTATACTTCCACTTCATTTATATTTGAAAAGTTTTCTCCTACTTTTTTTAATTGCAAAGTCTTTGATCAGATCCTCAAAACTAATCTTACGTAACACATCTGCTTCTATACTTAGTAGAGATAAGGCATCCAGCCTGCCTTGTTGCATAGTTGTTCTGTTGGTATTTTTAATATACTTCAACTGAGAAAATGAACGCTCAGCTGAGCAATTTGTGACCATTAATGTTAAAAATATACGAAAGGCAATTTCTACATTTGGGAAGGCACACTCAATATTGTCTTCTACAATTATTTTATAAAGTTCAGCATGACTGAATCTTGTTTTTACATTTACTATAGCACACGAAAATATTTAATCTATATGTATTTTTAATATGGCGCTCAAAGATTTGATATAAACAAAATAATAACGCAAAGCGTAAAGTGTGTGATTACAACGAAATATATTTATTCTCTCAAAAGGGTTGTTGTTCACTACAAATTCAAACAATGAAAAAAAATAAATACTATATATGAATATATATAATTCAGTTTTCAACAGCTTATAGGCTATAAGCCGCGATTATAATAGTATAATAAATCCATGGTAAATCCGACAATGGAAAATTTCTGTGGTGCCCCCCTTCCCTTGATGCCCTAAGCACGGGCTTATTTTGCTTAATGGTTAATCCGGCCCTGCCCATAGTACTGTGAGGTATTGATAAACTCATGATCTTCACTTGCCCCACAAACACCTTGAAATGGGAGACCCAAAATGGGTGCACACACATTTCTACATTACTGTACAGTCTTTACAGCCACACCTACACTTTTCCTCCTTAGTATATATATTGTAATGTATATGGTGGTAAATTTTGACTTGGTCCGCAATCGATATGGACCGTGACTTATTTTTGGTTGGCAAGGTACTAAGTAGTATTGATGGATACCGTAATGAAATTGACTGGATTCTTTGGATCTGATATATTTGCATGTCGGTTGTAAATAGATATAGAGTGTAACATATTTGTGGATAATAGTCTATTATGACTTGATCCTCTGGATCCAGAGATTCTATCTTTAGTTTTAAATCGATAATTAATTAGTTTTAAATTGATAATTATTTAGTTTTGTAAAAATTGGTCGTTGCCAATGTACAGGCAGTTTTTACATAAATTTCTTATGTTCTTGTGGTTCGGAACCCACGTAAAATTGTAGGTCCCCTCCGCCACCACGGAGGACATACACAATACACAATTACGAACACAGTTAGGTAGACCAGCCATGAGTGGATCCTAGTGTGAAAAATGCTCTGTATGAATTGGTCCACAATTAACCCACCCCTAATATCTCCTGGCTAACTATAGAGTAAATTAAGTCTAGCCTTGTAGGGGTCAGCCTAGAGATTCCGGAAATGGTCCAGAGCGGGCAGATAAATTGAGGTCTACAGTAGGATTCCTCACCAAATTAGGTTAGGGCAATCTACCTTTGTTAAGCTATGAGTTGATGTTAGGTCTTAGACCACAATGTAGGCCTAATTTGTCTGACCCAGCTTAATTTACGGCGTTTACTTCTAACTGGGTTAAAAACACAATTAGTCACTTACTGCTAGTTATTAGAGTCCCTTTTCCCCTTTTGTTTAATTGTTGAGAGCGTACTTGCTTGTGGAGATCTTTTTTCCGTTGTTTGTTCTTCTCCCTTCTCTCATTCCGTCCTTTCGCCCCGTTCCTCGTTTTCGTTCTCTCTTGTCCTCTTTTTCGCGGGCTTTTTCCACCAGCGTCCTCTTGGTTTTTTTCGGTTGGTTGATCGGTAATGTATGTCTATTACCGAGCACGCTCTTGTCACACAGTATATAAATACTAGTGTGGAGAATAACTCTGGTGAGCAACCAATTGGTTTCATCCACCCAGTTAACATAAAAGGAATTTAATAATTGTTAGATTAACTACCTACCTACTCAGTGAACCATTTTCGTTACCTCCCAACTACCCACACATCAGTTTTCCATACTAGGGTCTTTGTTGGTCTGAAACATTATAACATTATATGAGATATATGTAATATGCCATAATAGAGAAATGCTCTCTTTTTTTTAACGTGGTCAGATATAATAAGGATTCTATTTGCAAATAAAACCAAACCAAAACTAAACAAAAGTAAGGGTTAATATTTGTTTTAATGCTCCCTTCGTTTTCGATAGAAGGAGACATTCTATGACAATTTAACATATAAATTCGTATTCGGGACACCTTGAAACCTCAGGGAAACTGATACAAATCAAGGAAATGTAATAATTATTTTTTACAGAAAAAAAAAGTTTAGACGTCGATAAGCAGCCATTACAGGCCATTGACCCAGTGTTTAGCTCTTTCCTCAGTTAAAATTTTGCCGTTCTCTGTCCTCTCCAGTTTTATGGGGAGACATCTCGTGGCAAAATTAGGAAACATAGGTCAAATCAGCCAATTAAATCTGGTTTTTGTTTCATGTAGCCTTATCCGACCAATCAGAGACGTGCATTTTGAATCTCCCATAATGCATACTCATTCCAAAATGCTTTTTCATTTCGCTTTTCGCTATGGTTTGTGGAGGTTGTGATTTGAATTACTATCAGTTAATACAAGATATTTATAAAAAAGAAGACGGTGCTGAAGTTTTCTTTACCAGTCACGGTGTTGGTTAATATTCGTTTTAATGTTCCCTTCGTTTTCGATAGAAGGAGACATTCTATGACAATTTAACATATATATTCGTATTCAGGACACCTTGAAACCTCAGGTTGCTATTTAAGGTAAGAAATTGCGAAAAAACGCGGGTTAGGTGAGGTGAGGTTAAGTTAAATAAAACACATTTTTCTGGTGTTTTTTTGTTTAAATTTAGCCTTCATTTCTTTGGAATATGAGCGTTTTTGAGAAATTTTAAAATTGAGAATTTCTCAAAAACGGCTCATTTCCCAAAGAAACGAAGTTCAGATTTGAACAAAAAAACACCAGAAAAATGTGTTTTGGTCCAGAAAGGAGAGGGAGCACTAAAACGAATAATTACCTCAGTAAGTTTAAACATAAAGATATTTTTAAAAAGGAGGATCGAAAACCATTTATGCACATGACCTACCAAATCAAATTTAAAAGTGGTTTCATAATAAGTAATAAGTCATTTGATTATCAGGATTAATCAAGACATCAAGAAACAAATAATAAAGACAGAAAAGTTTAGGTAAGCACTATTGAGCTAAAATGTGTCTGTCCCCTTTCTTTGGAACCGTGCACAGCTTAAACGGCACATCAGAAAACTCTGCAAACACCATCAACTGATAGCCCATGAGCTTCAGATGTGCTCTGTCAAGTTTCCTGGTCCTAAGTCACTTCGCGGCCGAGCACGAGCTATTTAATGTCTATTACAAGTGAATGTAGGTACTTTGAAAATTTTTAACTTAAAGTGTGACATATACTGCTACCCGCCCCGAGGGCCAAGTTGTACAACGGTCGCGAGCTACCGTGTGCAACTTGTAATAGCTATTTGAAATGTTTATTAGATTTACCATTCTGCTCCAAGGGTGCGCTGCTCCCACGAAGTCCGCTCAGCGCCTCCTGAGGCGGGGCCACGACGGTGCTGAAATGTGTCATGTACATAATGTTGTTATTTATTATTTATTGTTGTAGAAATTAATCATTTCATCTATCTATAATATAACTGAGGCAGAGTCTGTCAAAAAAAATTATTTCAAAAGCTAAAATCGAATATCGAAGATTTTGAAAAGTAATTATTAAGGCAGTGGAAGCTTAATATTTACTTTAAGTTCACCAGGAACTTTTGTGAAGCTTAACAATTAACTCCCACCTTAACCGCAGGTCTAGCTAAAGTGGGTTAGTATTCGTCTTTTCACCCGCTCATGCGTGGTTGAAACGGTACAATATATTGAATTGCCATTAAGAACATACGAAATTTTGGTAATTATTCGTTTTAGTGTTTTTTTCCCTTTCTGAACCAAAACACATTTTTCTGGTGTTTTTTGGTGTGATTTGTTTAAATCTGAACTTCGTTTCTTTGGGAAATGAGCCGTTTTTGAGAAATTTTAAAATTGAAAATTTCTTAAAAACGGCTCATTTCCCAAAGAAACGAAGTTCAGATTTGAACAAATCACACCAGAAAACACCAGAAAAATGTGTTTTGGTTCAGACCTAACCTAACCTAACCCGCGTTTTTTCGCAATTTCTTACCTTAAATAGCAGCGTTGGGATGTTTGTACAAATCAGCGGCGACCAACAGGAATAAATAGACGATTTCGCCAGGCCCACCAATTTGAACTTGTTGGCCTAGCCAATGCTCACAGACATCGAAACAAAAACTCCTCCAATTAACCGCACTCTCGGAAGCCAACGCTAAATAGAGCTGTGCATCTAGCTGTGTCGAACGCTTTGTCAAGAATAACCCAACGTACAATACGTTTTGTCACAGTTTGAGGTGGGATTTTTCAACCCACGTGCCCTTTCGACGGGAAACAGAGAAGGAACACTTTTTTTTCTGCCGCGCTCGTCCCTAGTCAATCTTCTGCAATAATATTGATCAGCAACTTCTCTATAATTACACTCATGACCACACTGCGGACAAATAACACGAGTAGGTAAAACACCGTGACTGGTAAAGAAAACTTCAGTACCGTCTTCTTTTTTATAAGTAATCCAAATCACACCCCAAACAAACCATAGCGAAAACCGAACTGAATAAGGATTTTGGAATGAGTATGCATTATTGGAGATTCAAAATGCACGTCTCTGATTGGTCGGATAAGGTAACATGAAACAAAATCCAGATTTAATTGGCTGATTTGACCTATGTTTCCTAATTTTGCCACGAGATGTCTCCCCATAAAACTGGAGAGGACGAGGACCGGCAAAATTTTAACAGCGGAAAGAGGTAAACACACGGTCAATGGCCGATAATTACTGCTTTTTACGTCTAAATTTTTTTTTTTTTCGGTAAAAAATAATTATTACATTTCCTTGATTTTTATCAGTTTCCCTGAGGTGTCAAGGTGTCCTGAATATGAATTTATATGTTAAATTGTCATTGTTATTTTATTTATTTGTTGGGTTCAAAATCCCAGCTGAGCCGTGAACGGCCAGGTTCTAAAGGGCCAGTTCTACCTACAGCCCAAGTTAAGCTAAAATTAAAACTTACGGACTTGAGATCCTATTAGGTCCTACCTCAGGGTTGCTGACTCGATGTGGGCCTACCTTAGGCCTCAGTTGTATGAATTTAAGATAAAAACAAAAGGGGTACTATTTATGGTCTTCTTTCTCAACCTTGCAACAACAACGCAACCTGGACTATTGCACGCAGGGTTGTGGAGTCGGAGTCGGAGTCGTGGAGTCGGAGTCGTGGAGTCGCACGTTTCAGGGCAGAGTCGGAGTCGGAGTCGGAGTCGGTAAAAAACTTCCGACTCCGACTCCAATTTCTGTGTCCTGTGTCACCCTTAATTTCTAAATCCTAAATACTAACATTTAGGTTATTTAGTTTTTTTGGTCAATAAACCTTATTCATTGATAGCCCCTAGATTAAGTTTTTTTAATATTTTTTTTTTACATTTTCAGAATATACAATTAATATTTATTTAAATATAAAATATAAAATATAAAATTTCACACTTAGTGTGGTGGTGATGAAATGTCATTATTATGATAACACTAGGCAACAAATTTCAACTTTTTTTTTGTTACAGACACGTGAACTACTGATTCCTACTAAAGCGGTGATGCTGATTTCAGATCTGATATCAAAATTTCTCTATCACGTCCAGATTTTGTGTAACCGAAAACCCCTATTTTTCTTTTTTTTCTCACCCGCTTCTATTACGAAAGCCGTCTAAGCTACTTTTCCGTGCCACGTTTTATGTTAAGCATACTTAAATAATTAGTGAACAGGGATGTCTTTCCTCCTTTATTCTGGCTTAAGACAGACAGCGGAATTCCGCTGGCGGAGTTACCACCCCTGCGCCCAACCATCTACCCAAAGCACGTTAGTATTTTGTTGTTACTACTGAAAGGCAAATTCCTGTTCTTAAGTGAAACTTTGGTGTGTCCTCTTCCTTTGTCGCTTGTAGGATGACGAGCTCTCCTTCTGCAGGAACCAACAATAATCTCCCATCATATTTGGGTTGAAATTATTTTGGTATCTGTTTTCCATAACTGAGATCTGTTGGTGGAAGCGCTCACCATGCTCGTCACTTACAGCCCCAAGGTTGGCCGGGAAGAAGTCAAGATGAGAATGTAAAAAATGAATTTTCAAAGACATTCTGCATCCCATTATTTCATAAGATTTAAGCATGTTTTCTACGAGTTTACGGTGGTTTTCAGCTTTGTGGTTTCCAAGAAAATTTTTGACAACTTCAACGAAAGATGTCCATGCTCCTAGTTCATTCTCATTTAGGTTAGATGGAAACGATGAGTCGTGGATTACACTGCGGATCTGTGGTCCAGTGAAAACTCCAGCTTCTAGCTTAGCATCTGTCAATATTCCTTTGAATTTATCCTTTAAATATTGGAAACCACTACCTTGATGATCCATACCCTTCACGAAATTTTTCATAAGGCCAAGTTTAATGTGAAGTGGTGGAAGATGTACTTTCTGAGGGTCAATAAGTGCTGGGTGTTTCACATTGTATTTACCAACATGTTCAGTTCTAGATGGCCAATCATGTTTTTTGTAGTGGTTCTTGTCATCTCTGCTGTTCCATAGACACAAAAAGCACATATGCTTTGTGTAGCCCAACTGTAACCCAAGAAGTAATGATACAACTTTAAGGTCGCCACAAATATTCCATGTGTGGTCCTTATATTTGATGAGTCTTAGCAGCAGTTTCATCGATTCATAAGTCTCATTAAGGCCAGTGGCATGTGCTACAGGTATTGAAGGTTTTTCATTGCCGTTGTGCAGTAATACAGCTTTAAGGCTAGCTTTACTAGAGTCAATGAACAGTCTCCATTCTTTTGGATCATAGCGACAGCCAATCCCTTGCATCAGACCACTGATATCGTGGCAGAAACAAACGTTTTCTTCCTGTAAGTAAAATGATGAAAACTGCAAATGGCGATGGCGGAAATGGGAAACTTTGGTGTTTGGTTGGAGAAGATTAAATTCTTGAAGTCTTGAACCAAGCAACTCTGCCTTTTCTTTTGGTAATTCCAAATCGCGCACTAAGTCATTTAACTCCGCTTGACTTAACAAATGTGGGGAAATATTTCCATCTGGAACATATATGCCATCTTTCCCTGTTTCTATATCACTAGCAGAATCTTCAGATGAACTGCTGTCTGTTATCGTTGCTGGTGGAACTGGTGGTGGATTTGTTTCATCATGTGGTACTGGTTTCATTGCTGATTCGCAGTTTGGGTACGTGATCTTTTATTTGTTTTTCTTTGTGAAACCAGCAATCTTTGTCAAACAAAAATAACAATCATTGAAGTGATTTTTCGGCTCACGCCAAACCATGGGGACTGAGAACGGCATAGCTTTTCTTTTACCATTCATCCAAGCTATTAACATTGCATTGCACTGTGCACAGCAAATATGTGGTGCCCAGTCCCTCTGTTGGTCTCCTAACTTACAGTCAAAATAACACTTGTAGGCAAGTTTAATCTTTGTTGTTATGTTTCTACGTTGTGGCTTAGGTGTATATTGTCCACAGAAAAGCAGAAGTTGTCTGGGTGATTTACACAAGCACGTCTATTTGATGCCATTTTGAATTACCATACAATATCTGAAAAAACGTAGAAAGTAATTATTACGATGTGCAAAATAAAAAGAAATACACACCGTAGTACAAAACAAATGCTATAAAAACACACAAGTCACCACAACCTGTCACTTGCTTATCAGCAGAGAGCTTCAACAACCGTTCTGCTTGACTGTCACGTAGCAACTAACCGTTGGGCCGTTGCCCGTTACTATGCTCTTGACTCAGTGTTGCCAACTCGGGATAAATTTTATTTATCAAAATTGTTCGAATTTGTATATAGTTGGCAAAAAAAATTGCTTTAACCTTGAAAAGCAAGTTTCATATTACTGGCATTAAGCCGATTAAAACCAAAATCTGGACGTGGTAGAAAATTTTACTAAAAGTGATTTGCATTTTACACAAAATCTAGACGTGATAGAAAAAATCTAATTATAGATTTGAAATCAGCATACCGAAATTAGCTAGGAGCACCTATTTGGTCTTCTGTAACAAAATCTTTGTTGCCTAGTGATAATTATAGTGAAACACTAGACCGTCTAGTGGCTCCCTGGGGGCCATGGCACATTTGAAGGGGGCCACAGGAAAATGTTATTTTGTAAAATAGAGTTAAATCTGCATATTACCTACTGAAAATAATGCTTATGGGGGCCACGGGAAAAAATAAGGTTCCTAAGGGGGGCCATAAGCCAAAACCGGTTGGGAACCACTGCACTAGAGGAGTCGGAGTCGTATATTTAAAATGTGAGGAGTCGGAGTCGGATTTTTAGATTTTTTACAATGTGTGGAGTCGGAGTCGGAGTCGGAGTCGAATTTTTACAATGTATGGAGTCGGAGTCGGAGTCGGAAAATTTTGGACCGACTCCACAACCCTGATTGCACGATGCAACAATCTTGTATCTAAACAACCAAACTGAATTGCAAGAGAGCTCTCTATCAGACCACACCCTGTACGTACGACATTCCACAAACGAGTAGAAAGGACGCGCAGCGCCCCAAAATGATGCCACCTGAGAGCTCAAACAATGCTAGCTCTAAATTAAGTGAATTTTTCACTAACCTTACAATTATGAGATGGATATATATACACCTTAACTTAATATATACAAGCAATGCTGCCTCAATCAGCTTAGTCATCATATCGCCTTGGGACAACAATGGTTCTTCCTCTTCTAGATTTTCTAACACTCCCCACCGAAGAGGCATTGTTGTCATTACCTTCTGCAAGTTTAGCCAAGCCTTCTCCCTGAGGCTGTAACTCAAATGTTTCATCTTGACTATCTGTGTTTTTGCTGATTTCTAAAGCATAGAGTTTTTGTATAGGTCTCTTTAACTTTCCTCCTGAAGTCTTTACCAGTGCAGACCTAACTAAATTGTCTTTGCCAACAAACAACTCTTCAATTATGCCAAGCTTCCAGCATTGCCTTGGTCTTTCATCCCCAATCATTACCACTTCTCCCACCTTGATACAATTTGCATTGGAACCCTTTACCTTGCCTGATGGGTAATAATTGAGTTCTGGCAAGTATTCCATCTGCCACCTCTTCCATAACTGATCTTGTAGCTCTTCAAGGTACCTGAACCGTCTGGTTAACTCTCCTTGAGTGCTCTGGATAGGCTGCAAGTCTTCTGGCACACTGGGGCTTGATGTTAATCGTTTACCACAAAGAAAATGATTTGGTGTCAATGGCTCCGCATCCTGCATACTGTTATAAACAAAAGTGATAGGCCTACAGTTCACCATTGCTTCTACTTCACATAAAACAGTGCAGAATTCTTCTTTGCTCAAATGAGCATTAGCTAAAAGTTTCTTTAATGGACACTTTACACTTCTCACTAGCCTTTCCCAAAATCCTCCCCACCATGGTGCTCTCTCAACAATGAACTCCCACTGTACCCCTTGGTGTGAAAAGTAGGATTGGAGTCCTTCCTCTTTTAGCAAGGACCAAATTTCTTGGAGTTCCTTTGCAGCCTTTTTGAAGGTTTTTGCATTATCCGATATGATTTTATTTAGGAAACCCCTTCTGTTCACAAACCTTTTAAAGGCCAAAAGAAATACATCACTACTTAAGTTGCTTACCAACTCCAAATGGATTGCTCTGGTGGTAGCACATGTGAAAAGACATATATAACCTTTGTTAGACTCCCCTCTCTCATACACATAGACTGGACCTGCAAAGTCTACTCCCACTACATCAAATGGGGCAGTATAGAGACACCGTTCTCTTGGAAGTGGAGCCACCTTTTCATAATAAGGCTTTGCACTCCAACGCTTGCAAACCACACATTTATGCAAGACCTTTTTTACTACTTGTTTAATTTTGGGAATCCAAAACTGTTGTCTGATCTCTATTATCACTTCTCTAACTCCAGCATGTAACAGCTTATGATGAGTATCCAGGATCAAAAGGTCCACAAAGTGCCCCCAGAAGGTAGCAAAATTGGATGTCTTTTCTCCTCTGGAAGCCCAGAAAACTGTAGCCTACCTCCTACTCTCAATAAATCCTGATCCAAAAACACATCCAAACCCTTGAGAGCAGAATGTGTTGGTAGAACCTGTAATGGATGGCTGGTGAGCAATTCCCTCTCTTCACCAAATTTTTCCTTCTGCACATATACCACCCAGTATTTCCTGGCTTGCTGAATCTCATTACTGTTCAGAATTCCTTCCCTTCTTGTGTCTCCCTTAATATTGTTGGTAAATCTATATACCCATGCTGTCACTCTTAACAATCTTTTCAGACTGCTAATGTCCTCAAGCCTCAATATGGGGTCCTGCTGCATAACTTGACAACTGTTCACAGCGCATTTTCTCACCTCACTCACCCATGCTTCTTCAGCCTGGCATTCTCCTACAATAGGCTGATTAGAAGGCCAGTTTTCACTTCCAAGTTTTAGCCACTGTAATGAGTCTTTACTAATTATTGTTTTCTGTGTAACAAGTCTTTACTAATTATTGTTTTCTGTGTTTCAGATCTATGCTATGTTTATGTTGAATAAAGCCTCAAATTGGCCTTTACTTTATCTCTAGCCCGCTAACAAACGCGGCACCACAATTTATTCAACATTTCAATCAGCCATTCAGTCGGCCTTTCAGATACAGCAAGCAAATATTCATCCAGTAATCTTACTATATCATGGAGAAGGTGATTCGCCCGGATAAATTTATTACTTCTCCGAATTCTCCCCAAGCTGGGAAACTATGGAAATTATGGTCGCGCGGATTCAAATATTTCTTGAGTACTATCGCCGAACACAACCCCAATAAATTGGAGGTTCTATTCATACATATCGGCCCCGATGTCGCTGATATCATTCAAGACTGCTCTACTTATGAGGATGCCATGGCAGCCTTAGAGGCCACCTACGTCAAGAAGCCAAACGAGGTATGCGCTCGCCACCTGTTGTCCACCCGTCACCAAAAGCCCGAGGAAACCCTCGATGAGTACTTGCAAATTCTTCAACAACTAGCCAATGACTGCAACTTCAAATCGGTTTCCGCCGACGAAAACAGGAGTTCATCTGTGAGAGACGCTTTCATCCGAGGAATTAGAGATAGCGCCATCCGTACCCGCTTACTCGAAAATGACACACTCTCACTGGAAAAGGCTATCGTCCAGGCTCGAACATTAGATCAGGCCCAGAAAAACTCAGAATCGTACCTCACTCATTACGGTGCTGTTGCAGCCACTGGCTCTCGCCACGAACCGTCGCCGACTACTGACTCTGCCCGGCCTGCCTGCGTCCAAGAAGACGATCTCCCAAACTCTTCAGCCGCTACGAATTTCGACAACAAAGCCGCTCTGTGCTTCTTCTGCGGGTCTCGACGCCACCCACGAAGCAGGTGTCCAGCAAAGGATTCTATCTGTGCGAAATGTGAAAAGACCGGCCACTGGGCCAAAGTCTGCCGCTCAAGTACTTCCTCGGCACGTCAAAAACAGGATAAAACCACAGCGTCTCATTCAGCCGCAGCATTAGCGACCATTAGTACCACTCTATCGTGTAGCTCCTCCATGCCTACCAACTCAACAGTCGATATCCTCGTCAACGGCCGTTCGTGTCTCGCCTTGTTGGATACTGGCAGCTCGGACAACTTCATTCGTGAGGATCTAGCCAAACACTTAGAGCTGCCCATTCTTCCGCACTCGGGCGTCGTATCAATGGCTTCGCCTAATCTATCCGCAGCCATCTCAGGTCGATGTACAGTGAAGGTTACGATGGGAGACCGCGACTACGAAAAGCTCGAACTATCCGTCTTGTCGGATCTGTGCGCTGACATAATACTCGGTACCCCATTCTTAATCAGACACAAGGAATTGAACATCAATTTCGGAGGTCCGGAGCCAGCACTCCATATATGCGGCCTTACTCGATCAAGAATTTCAGCCCCACCACTATTCGGCAACTTAACTGCCGATTGTCGTCCCATCGCCACGAAGTCCAGACGATTTTGCTCTGAGGACAAAATTTTCATTGGGAAAGAAATCGAAAAGCTACTCAGGGATGAGATAATTGAACCCAGTAACTCACCCTGGCGTGCTCAAGTAGTCATCACATCTACCGAAACAAAAAAAAAACGCATGGTAATCGATTTCTCTCAAACCGTCAACCGATTTACCATGCTAGATGCATATCCTCTTCCGCGAATCGATGATATAGCCAACAAAGTCTCACAACACAAATACTACAGCGTAATTGATCTGTCAAGCGCATACTACCAGGTAGAAATCGATCCGTCTGAACGACCTTTCACAGCATTCGAGGCTGACGGAAATCTATACCAATTCAGAAGGATCCCTATGGGAGTAACTAACGGAGCCGCGGCCTTCCAGCGCGTCATGAACGAATTCATATCCTCGAACAACTTATCATCAACATACGCCTACCTCGACGATCTCACCATCTGCGGAACCACTTGGGAAGAGCACGATGAGAACCTTCGACATTTCTGGGAAGCCGCTAAACGAGTAAATCTGAGTCTAAACAAGGAAAAATGCAAGCTTTCGATGACATCAGTGCACCTGCTCGGATATTCTATCTCTCATGGCGTATTGCGGCCCGATCCCGAACGCCTCCGGCCACTACAAGAACTTCAAACTCCTCGCAACAAGTCGTCTCTACAACGCGTAATCGGACTATTCGCATACTATGCTAAATGGATTCAGAACTATTCCCTCAAGATCAAACCTCTGCTCAACGTTTCATCATTCCCATTAACTCGCGAGGAAGTATCAACGATCCAAACACTCAAAGATGATATCTCGAAAGCTGTCGTCGGTTCAATCGATGAAGAACTGCCGTTCACTGTGGAGACGGACGCTTCCTCTTCAGCAATCGGAGCCACCCTCACCCAGAACGGCCGCCCGGTGGCGTTCTTTTCTCGCGCTCTGAATAACACAGAACGTCGCCATCACATCGTTGAAAAGGAGGCATACGCTGTAATCGAATCCATTCGCAAGTGGAAGCACTTCTTAGCTTATCGACACTTTACTGTCGTCACCGACCAGCGGAGCGTATCTTTCATGTTCGATGGAAAAGCTACTGGTCGTATTAAGAACGATAAGATTCTCCGTTGGCGTGTAGAACTAGCCGGCTACTCATTCACAATAAAATACAGACCGGGCCCCGAGAACCGAGCCGCAGACGCATTGTCGCGATCCTTTTGCGCTGCTACTCCAAGAATATCCCTCGCCCAGCTGCATGTTAATCTGATACACCCAGGAGTCCGCCGAATGACTCATTTTGTGAGAGCTAGGAACCTACCATTCTCAGTGGATGACATCAAACGAGTTACGTCGGAATGCCAAACATGCGCTAAATGTAAGCCACAGTACTATAAACCAGAAGTTAGTCACTTAATACGGGCCATGTCCCCGTTTGACCGACTTAACATCGACTTTAAAGGCCCGCTTCCGAGCGCAACTTCGCGACCTTACATCCTAACAGTAATCGACGAGTATTCACGCTTTCCTTTTGCCTTCCCGTGCCGTGATACGAACACGTCAACCGTTATCGCCCGTCTCACCGAGTTATTTTCTACCTTCGGAACTCCCTCTTACATCCACACAGATCGAGGGACATCGTTTATGTCTTCGGAACTAAAACTGTTCCTAACTAAACATGGTATCGCGACTAGTCGCACAACGCCGTATCACCCCCAAGGAAACGGGCAATGCGAACGTTACAATGGAATCATCATGAACACCATCAAACTAGCCATAGAAGATCGCGGGTTGCCGATGTCGCAATGGGAGTCCGTCCTACCAGACGCGCTGCACTCGATTAGATCGCTGCTGTGTACGGCCACGAACGAAACTCCTCACGAGCGTCTATTCACGCACCCGCGGCGTACTTCTACCGGTTCTGCACTACCGACGTGGCTGTCTTCTCCGGGAACTGTACTCCTTCGCCAATTCATTCGCCGATCCAAGAACGACCCCCTCGTCGAGGAAGTTGAGTTAATTGAGGCAAACCCCAACTACGCGTTTATACGGCATCCGAATGGGAGAGAAGATACCGTATCCATCAGGGACCTGGCACCGGCGGGACGTAGCAATACGGATGACACGAATCACTATGAACCCCCCGTACCCAGTCCGCCAATCAATTCCACCCCGCTAACGGACGACTCAGAACCCGCTGAGATCCGCCGACACACAGTCCCAACAGCTCCCGTCGAAGCCGAGAGAGGCCCACCTGTGTCAGTAACCTCCGAGACGAGTCCCCCTCTGAGAAGAAGCACTCGAATCAGATACCCAGCTGAACGCCTAAACTTGTAGACTCTTCTTTCTTCCAAAATATCTTGAACTTGTCGTTTTGTTTCTTACCGTGCAATGTATCACGTATTATAAAAGAAGAGAGGAATGTAATGAGTCTTTACTAATTATTGTTTTCTGTGTTTCAGATCTATGCTATGTCTATGTTGAATAAAGCCTCAAATTGGCCTTTACTTTATCTCTAGCCCGCTAACAAACGCGGCACCACAGCCACTCTGGCCCATTCCACCACAAACTTGACTGTGCAAGATCTTTCACTGAAATTCCTCGTGTTGGTAAATCAGCGGGGTCTTGGGTGTCTGGACAATGCTTCCATTGCTTGGGATCTGTGTGCGCTTGAATTTCCTCTACCCTATTGGCAACAAATGGTTTCCATTTCCTTGCCTGACTTCTTAACCAGTGCTAAACTATAGTGGAGTCTGTCCAATAATAGCTTGGAATTTCATAGGGGACCAAAGACTTTCGCACTGTAACTGCAAGCCGACTAGCAATAACTGCACCCATCAATTCCAACCTTGGAACAGAAAGCCTTTTCAAAGGTGCTACTCTGCTCTTTGCAGCAACCAACTTGCAACTTACTTCCTCTTGCAATGCGCCTCTTATATAAATACAAGTTGCATAGGCTTCCTCACTTGCATCACAAAAGATGTGCAGCTCCAAATTGCCTGGACTATTGTTCAACTCCCCAAAGTAGCATCTTGGGATTTCAATGTCTCCAAGATGTGCCAATTCTGTGAACCAATATTTCCACCTTACCACCATATGATCAGGTAACTCTTGGTCCCAACCAAGTCCAATTTCCCAGAGGCTCTGAAACCAAATTTTTGACTTTATCACAAATGGAGCCAGGAATCCAAGAGGATCAAAGACCTTTGAAGCCAAACTAAGAGCTCTACGTTTTGTCCACCTTGTCTCATTCTCAGCCAGCTCTACTAAAGATTTCCCATTGAAGGTAAACAAATCATCTCCTTGCTGCCAAACAATGCCTAGCACCTTTGCATCTATTGCCCACAACTCCTTAATACCAGAATCCTCAATACTTTCTGCTGCATCAGGTACTACACAGGACTGACTCATAAACTCTTGTAATTGAGAATGATTGGTCTGGCATTTTCTAAGTTCCATGCCAGCCTCCCTCATTATACCTCTAGCCTCCATGAATATCTGTTTAGCCATTTCTGTATTATCCACGGAACACAGCAAATCATCAACATAAAAATTTTTCCTTATGTGTTCAATAGTATTAGGATAGACTTCAGAATGTTTTTTTAAAATGGTACTGCATTGTAGCTGCCAACAGAAATGGACTAGAGCTGAGGCCAAACAACACTGATTTCATTCTATAGGCTTGAACCTTAGGTTCATTTTCCAACAAGTCTTTCGTATCCACCCACAGATACCTTACTGCATCTCTGTCCTCTGGTTTTAACTTTATCTGCAAAAAGGCTTGCTTCACATCTGCAGTCAATGCTACTCTACCAAACCTGAATCTCAGTAACAAGGAAAATAAATCGGCATTTAAATTTGGCCCAGCATCCAAACAGTCATTCAAGGACACACCACCTTTGTCCTTGGCTGAGCCATCAAAAACTACCCTCAGTTTAGTGGTAGTTTTGTCTCGCCGTACCACTGCATGGTGTGGCAGATAATGTGCCTCCTGGTTCACCAGCTCACCTTGCACCCTTTCAGCATAGCCCTCCCTTACATAGCTTAGGATGGCCTCATTGTATTCAATTAACAACTCCTCATTTTTTCTTAGCCTGTACAATGAAGTCTCCAACCTCCGATTAGCTAGCTGAAGGTTTGAACCAGGTTTGCAAGAATCCTTCCAAGGGAGGCCAACTTCATAGCAACCATCTCTAAACCCAATCCCTTTTTCAAATTGCTCTAAACCTCAATTGTTCACTGCACTTGCCTGTTTGTCCTTTATGCTAATGGATTCAAGTTCCCAAAACGCTTTCAAATGCCTTTCCAAACCATGGCTGTTCTCCTCAATCTTAACAAAAAGAGCCTTAATTTCCATTTCATTGCAATAGCTACCACGTAGCATCCAGCCTAGCTTACTTTCAATAGCTACTGGGCCTTGAGATGTGCGGACAATATTACCAGTGATGAAGTCCCAATAATAGTCAGCTCCAATCAAAAGACTAATATCTTCTGTTCCTTCAAACTTATTATCGCCCAAATTAATTCCTTTAACTTGCAATTCTTGGATACATGCCATATCTAAACAAGTAGTGACTGGAGCACAAAGTTCCTCAATCTCTACAGCTTGGACCTTGATAGTGGGACTTTGTGGTAACAACCCCTTAACCAGAACTTCTACCTTCTTAAATTTGGTTCGGTTTTGAACGGAACCCCCAAACCCAGAAATTCTTAAATTTTCCCTCTTAAGTTCTTTAAACTTCAATTTTCTGGAAATTCTGGTCTTAATAAAGCTACACTGGCTACCACTATCAAACAACACTCTTACAGTAGCTTCTTGATCATTCCCAATTAATAATGCTACAGTTGTTTGCAATAATCCCCCTTTACTTTTACTCTCTTGCATAGCAGTGGCATGTGCCACTGATGTCTCTACTTCTGGGGTAGGCCTACTAGGAGTGTTTTCACACAATAATGGCTGATGCCTACCATGACATTTTTTGCACAAAATTTTAAACTTGCAAAACCTTGCTCTGTGACCTTTCAAAAAACATTTAAAACATGCTGTAGACTTAGTTACCCTGTCCTTTCTCTCTTCAACAGGTAAAGCCTCAGCCACCTCACATTTATATGACTTGTGGTTGCCTTCGCAAAATATGCATTCCTTGATTCCCATTAATTTATTCTCAGAGGATGCATGTAGAGCTGACACTGTACCTGGGCTATTCCTTTTTGTAGAAACCTTGGTGCTGTGCCTGCCTTTGTCCCCTTGTTTAACATCCCACTGAGCAAACTCAATTCCCTCTCGTCTTGCTAATTCTGTGCCTAAAAGACTTAACATCTGCTGAAGGGGGATGTACACATGTTCTGTAGAGTGTCCCCTACTTAATTCAAGCAAAATTGAGCTAGGCAATTTAGACTCCAGTATAGTAACCAACATTATACCATACCTTTCCATTCCTACACCCAAGTTGTCCAGGGACCTAGTTCTAATTTCAAATTCATCATATAACTGCCGTAACTCCTTGACACTATTAAGATTATTAACAGGAGGTATAGCTAAAAGTTCACGGAGGTGGCTTTTAATTAAGATCTCTGGCTTACCAAACCGTTTCTTTAATATATCCCAAGCCACATTATAATTAGCCTCTGTTAATGCTAATCCTGCTATTGTCTTTGCTGCCTCCCCTTCCAAGAGGGACTGCAAATAATTAAACTTCTCCACCGCACTTAACACTTGACTAGAATGAACTGCTGATTGAAAACTGTCTGCCCATCCTTGCCATTCCTGAATACTCCCAGAAAATGTTTTGAGTACAAGCCTCGGTAATTGAACTACAGATCTGTTAACCTTAACTTCACACATCATTTGTTGAGTGTTGTGTTTCATTATTAGACCTGGTCTGAGGGTCTCTAACTGTAATGAGCTGCTAAACTCTTTTGCTCGGTGGCCTACTTTAATTATGTGGTGATTTCGGTATAGAGTATCTGATGTTATCTGTTTAAAGGTGTATTATTATTTTTATCCGCTACTGTATCCAATGTTATATTCTTCTGTTTCAGAATTATGTTGTTGAAGTTTTTTGTGTAATAAAGGCTGAATTACTGTAATCTCTCAATTGAGCCTTATGACAAATTATATCATCAATAATCTCTTCAAAGTAAATTATGTTATTTTCTATTTCATCCTCTTCTATAAGAGTCTCAATTTTAACATTTACTTCACTTAGAGCAACCCTTTTAGTTTCTAATATGGAAAGCTGCGCAGTCACTAATCTTAAATCCTCTTGCTCTATGGCAGAATCTATAGTGGCAATGACCTTTGTAATTAGACCTTTGTAGGCGCTTCTCCTTTTTTTAAACTTGTTCAATTCAGATGCACTCATCTTCAATGCAAACAACAATTGGGCTTAATGCCAAATGAGCTGAATTGGCAGAAATACTTAACCAAACTGATTAAACGTAAATTTTGCTTTTTTCAAATAAACTGAATTGCTAGGTGGGGTACTAACCAACCACCAGTATGGAATACCAATTTTTCCACCCAAGTAACTGGTGCACCGAAGTCTGCAACCTTCGCCTACGAATAATAAACCAAATTTAACCAAACAGGTAAAATGTAGGCCAAAAACAACGACAGACGAGTGGCCAAGTTTCGCAATTGGGCGACCAAACTTTCTACCCTGGGACCTTAATTCAATAATAAACCAAAATTAACCAAACCGGTAAAAATGTAGGCCAAAAACAACGACAGACGAGTGGCCAAGTTTCGCAACTGGGTGACCAAACTTTCTACCCTGGGACCTTAACTCAATAATGCTCAACCCGTCTAGGCCTAACTTGGGCTACAATTTGCACAATCAGAGCTTTGCCGAAAAATAGTCACTGACTTAGTCTTGGGCTAGAATCCGGTTCTGAAGGACCATGTTATTTTATTTATTTGTTGGGTTCAAAATCCCAGCTGAGCAGAGCTGGGCAATAAATACATTGAATGTATTTAAATACTAAATACTAAATACATGGGAGAAATGTATTTAAATACTAAATACTAAATACATTTTTCGAATGTATTTAGATACTAAATACAAAATACATCAATTGTATTTAAATACATTTGTAAATACATTTTAAATACATACAAATTTTAACATATGCATTCACTAATTCATGTTTTGATAAATTTCTACTTTAGGGGACACGGTGAATTTCGAAATAAATACACCACTCGATAGATCAGACGATTTTAAAAGCTTTTTCATCAATGAATTTTCCATCGCAAATTGGATTGATTGCAACGAGTTAGTTACACAGGCCCACTTAAGGCAGAGCCGTTTTGTACGATTATTCGGTCAACTTCAAGATATTTTTTGATGTCTAAAAAAAACACTTACCTTCAGATGAGTGTACAGATTCGTTGTAGCATTGCTTGCAGCAGAGACTTCGTGTTTACACAGCAAGCAGGTGCACTTTAAATTATTACCGTCTTTAGATTTAATTTTAAAGTATTTTCCATCAAACAGAGGGTGCACTAAATTGTTATCTGCAGATATATCACTTTGATTCACCGGATTTGCTTGTTGAAGCCATGACACGCACACGATAAAGAAATCAACCGCTTTCGACTAAGAGTGGCACACAACTGATTGAACTGACACGTTGAAACATGAACCATGTTATTCATGGTTATTCCAAACCAGTTATTCCAAACTGTCGACGCGTCGTACTGGGCTAGTACAGAACGTGTATTAAACCAGTAAAAGTATTTACATTTTTATATTTTGAGTATTTAAATACATTGTATTTAAATACTCATTAAAGTATTTAAATACTATATTTAAATACATGAAAAACAATGTATTTATAAATACAGTTCTAAATACACAAATGTATTTAAATACGTATTTAAATACAAATGTATTTAAATACTGCCCAGCTCTGCAGCTGAGCCATGAACGGCCAGGTTCTAAAGAGCCAGTTCTACCTACAGCCCAAGTTAAGCTAAAATTAAAACTTACGGACTTGAGATCCTATTAGGTCCTACCTCAGGGTTGCTGACTCGATGTGGGCCTACCTTAGGCATCAGTTGTATGAATTTAAGATAAAAACAAAAGGGGTACTATTTATGGTCTTCTTTCTCAACCTTGCAACAACAACGCAACCTGGACTATTGCACGATGCAACAATCTTGTATCTAAACAACCAAACTGAATTGCAAGAGAGCTCTCTATCAGACCACACCCTGTACGTACGACATTCCACAAACGAGTAGAAAGGACGCGCAGCGCCCCAAAATGATGCCACCTGAGAGCTCAAACAATGCTAGCTCTAAATTAAGTGAATTTTTCACTAACCTTACAATTATGAGATGGATATACACACACCTTAACTTAATATATACAAGCAATGCTGCCTCAATCAGCTTAGTCATCATATCGCCTTGGGACAACAATGGTTCTTCCTCTTCTAGATTTTCTAACAGTCATAGGATGTCTCCTTCTATCGAAAACGAACAAAGTATGTAAAAACTGCCTGTAACATTGACTGAAACACTATCACCAGATGTCCCTTGCAGACATGAAACTATCCAACCTTCTTTTGAAAGAATCGAGTGTATCTGAAGTCACCACTTCTGTCAGACTGTTCCAAAACTTAATTACTCTGTTTGTAAAACTGTTTTCTTAAGTTTGTTCTACATCTTGGCTCAAATAATTTCATACTATGACCTCTAGTCTGGTTATTGTGATCTTTAATGAAAAGAGATTCAAAATCTATCTTATCCAACCCTTTTATCATTTTATACACCTATCATATCACCCCTAAACCTCCTCCTTTTTAATGAGAACATGTTTAGATACGCCAGTCCTTCATTATATGTCAATTGTCGGAGCTATTGAAGAATAGGGACCCCAGCCTTCTTTAGTTAGCTTTATAAGGCTAACTAACGAAAATATCATGACCTAACCTAACCAATCGTCAAGGGCAAACAGTTAACCTAATGATTGGTTAGGTTGTCATAATATTTTCGGTAGTTAGCCTTATAAGCCTAACTAAAGAAGGCTGGGGTCCCTATTCTTCAATAGCTCCCAATTGTCTTAGAGATGGGATCATTGTTGTTGCTCGTTTCTGTACTTTTTCCAGTTTTTCAATATCTTGTATCAAATAGGGACTATTAAATTGAATACAGTATTCGAGGAGGGGTCTCACATATGAAATGTATGGTTGCTTTATAATATTGGGTGATTTGTATTTAAAGAGATTCCTCTGCCGAGCGGTGCCCCCCATAGTACTGTGAGGTATTGAAAAACTCATGAGCTTCACTTGCCCCACAAACACCTTTAAATGGGAGACCCAAAAATGGGTGCACACACATTTCTACATTACTGTACAGTCTTTACAGCCACACCTACACTTTTCCTCCTAAGTATATATATTGTAATGTATATGGATGTAAATTGTGACTTGGTCCGCAATTGATATGGACCGTGACTTAATTTTGGTTGGCACGGTACTGGTATTGATGGGTACCATAATGAAATTGACTGGATTCTTTAGATCTGATATATTTGCATGTCAGTTATAAATAGACAAAGCTGGGCACAAACCGTTAATCCGTTAATCGTTAATTAACGAAGTTAACTTTTTCGTTAACGATTTAACTTTTAAGTTAACTTTGAAAATCATTATCGGACTAATTAACTTCCGTTACATTTAACTTCCGTTAACTCAAGTCCGTTAAACCAAAAAATTCATAAATAAACGTTTAAAAGTTTCTATTATTTTCAGTGCTGAGCAGGTGTGCAATTAATCCGCCACTGTTAATAGTGATGAACGAATTTCCATTTCCGCAGTGAAAAATCAGGCGATATATTTGTTTCCGTCGCCACAATTTGTGTCTTACCAAATATGGTAGTTATTTATGGCATTGGTTTGAGCAAAACATGGTCGACTGTAAAATCAGGCGGAAAGATTTGCCATTTGAGTTGAATGTTTCAACTTCTTTCAAGAAATATCACGAGCATTTTAAGGCACTTTCAATAATATATATGTAACAATTACAACAAATAACTACATTCGTTTCATTTGCAGTCTGTCTCTTGCGCAACATGTTTGTGCTAGTGAATATTTAAAATAATCGTTGTCAAGTAAGTCATGTATATTTATAATATGTCTGTGAGTACCTTATTAGTAGTCTCCTTGATACATTTCAAGAACCATAAAACTGATCAGGTAAGATTTCAATTCTCATGTCACTTTGATAACATAAATTAAGTCAATTGATGTCTTACAATGGGAGCGTTTTCACCTTAACCCTTTATGTCCTGGCGGTACTTCTAGGTACCACATCTTTAAAATCTCCATAATTATTTTTCTACCCGGTTGATCCTGCCGGTACTTTCAAGTCCCAATGTGAATTAGTTTCTTTATGAGATAATAGATGGCGTTGAGAAGTAAATGTGAGCGTGTGGCGCCAGAGGCTGTTTACTCTTTAGTATCTCTGCTGTGAAGACCGAAGAAATTTCAGTGCATTTACTTCCGAAATATTCTGTGCCATATCTGTTCCAAATAACAAAGGTAAGGGTTTGAGAATAAAAACCCACTCTAATAGACAGAGTTTATTTCCACGACAGTTTCGACGCCCACTGGCATCCTCCTCGGGTGGATACAGAAACACAAATGAAACAAAACAAGAGGGAAAAAACAGTTCAGGGATCGACCGTTAAGAAATTCGCACCTAGGTTGGATTCCATTCTCTCGGTCGATCCCTGAACTGTTTTTTCCCTCTTGTTTTGTTTCATTTGTGTTTCTGTATCCACCCGAGGAGGATGCCAGTGGGCGTCGAAACTGTCGTGGAAATAAACTCTGTCTATTAGAGTGGGTTTTTATTCTCATATTTTGACCTTCACGTAAAAAAGTGAAGTTTTTTGCATTTAAAGGTAAGGGTTATTTTATTTTTTATCTTGTTCTTGAAATGTTCAAGAATGCTTCAAACAATTGTTGTTCTTGTTTATTATTTTTAAGTGTGAAATAATAAAGGATTTATTGAGTCAACTTCTAAGTACCAACAGGACAAAAGGGGCATAAGTCTACATCGTTTTCTTTTGGTTTTCTTTCAATTTTATGGATGACTATTTTAATTTATGTGGAAATATTTGAACTTGAACTCATGTGTTTACACAAGATGCTGCCTTCTTGGGTGAGCAAGTGTTGGTGGACTTGTTGTTCAAGTTCAACACAGCCATCCCCTCCAGTGCTGCAGTGGAGCGTTTGTTCTCTATGGGCAAGGACATCCTGAGGGCCAAGAGATCATCCCGCTCTGATGAAAACTTTGATATGCTAATTTTCATGAAGGGCAACATGCATCTCATGGACAAAATGGAGAACGAGAAGAAGAGGGAAAATTAAATTATATATATATTGTGTTTTTCATTTTTTTTATAATAAAAGTTAACGTTAACGGTTTATCAGTAACTTCCGTTACATGTTTAACGGTTAACGAAGTTAACGTTTTGGTTAACGGATTAGCGGTTAACGAAGTTAACTTTTTGGTTAACGGTGCCCACCACTGTAAATAGATATTGTGTGTAACATATTTGTGGACAGTAGCCTATTATGACTTTGATCCTCTGGATCCAGAGATTCTATCTCTAGTTTGAAATTGATAATTAATTATTTTTAAATTTATACTTAATTGGTTTTGTAAAAATTGGTTATTGCCAATGTACAGGCAGTTTTTACATAGTGGAGCCACTTCGATGGGCCGAAGTGGCCCCTAGTGTGCCCACTATAAAAATTTCTTATGTTCTTGTTCTTATGTATTCAATGTGTCTCTGCATGAGATTGAGTCTAGCATTTGCTTTATTTCTGATTTCCATACAGTGATTTGAGGGTTTAAGTTCATTAGTCACAGTGACACCCAAGTCTTTCTCTTTATCATCATTTTTAATCCAAATTCCATTCATATTGTATTCAAATTCTGGAGTTTTTGGCCCAATACGCATGATCTTGCACTTATCAACATTAAATATCATCTCCTATTTCTGTCCAGGCTGTTACTCTGTCCAAATCTTTTTGTATTGTCATTGCTCCTGCTACTGACTTAACATTATGGCCTAATTTTGTATCATCAACAAATTTTGAAGTTTTACATGATAGGCCCTTCTCTGGTACGAAAGTAATTCAAATTCAAAATGGATGGAGCACAGTGATTGGGCAGACATGTAATGAACGTACGAACACACAAATGAACGTACGAACACACAAATGAACGTACGAACACACACATGAACGTACGAACACACCAAAAAAATGTTTTTATCTCAAAAACGAAGCATTTGCGACGGAAATGCTATAGAAGGAAAGTGGGTAAATTTATAGTATTACACCCGTCTCCCTTTGGAGGTGAAATTTATGTTTTTCCTATGGTTTTTGATGTGTTTTGAACGAATCTGACCTTCAAAACCGTCGGAAATGACTCGTTTTTGAGATCCCCCCCCCCCCCCAGCCGGCAATGTGGGGGAAATCACAGAAAACAAGTCATTTCCGATGGTTTTGAAGGTCAGATTCATTCAAAACACATCAAAAACCATAGGAAAAACAAATTTCACCTTCAAAATTGACCTAACCTATCCTGACCTAACCTATCCTGACCTAACCTATCCTGACCTGACCTATCCTGACCTGACCTATCCTGACCTGACCTATCCTGACCTATCCTGACCTGACCTATCCTGACCTGACCTATCCTGACCTGACCTATCCTGACCTATCCAAACCTAACCTATCCTAAAAGAAAAATAGGAATTACCTTTAAAATCTAAGACAGAATAATCACAGTACCGTCTTTTCTTTGTTTTAAGCACAACGTAACTTTTTCTACAACATCACAGTTTCTGGTCTTGACGATATGTACACTCCATTTTACAATGTGGACACTTCACTACTGTCGGTAGAACACCGTGAGCACGCAGAAATAACACTTTTTTCTAAATTTTCATAGAAAGCGACAATACAGCGGTAATAATTGAACAAACACATGTCACACGAAACCATTCCAGTAGCAAACTAATTCAAATTCGAAATGGATGGAGCGCTCTGATTGGGCAGACATGTGACGTCAACACACACGAACACACAAATGAACGTACAAACACACACTAGATACACACCAAAAAAACGTTTATATCTCGAAAATGAAGCATTTGCGACGGAAATGCTATAGAAGAAAAGTGTCTTAGAATTAAAAAATCTACCTAATGAATATATAATAATTTCTGGACGTTAGATGGGTGTAATACTATAATAATACTGGAAAGTTTCTTAGAATTAAAAAATCTACTTAATGAACATATAATAATTGCTGGATGTTAGACGGGTAGGTTAATATTCGTTTTAATGCTTTGTTCGTTTTCGATAGGAGACATTCTATGACAATTTAACATAAATTCGTATTCAGGACACCTTGAAACCTCAGGGAAACTGATAAAAATCAAGGAAATGTAATAATTATTTTTTATGGGAAAAAAAAAAAAAAGTTGACATAAAAAGCAGCCATTATAGGCCATTGACTGAGTGTTTAGCTCTTAATGCTGTTAAAATTTAACCAATCGTCGTCCTCTCCAGTTTTATGGGGAGACATCTCATGGCAAAATTAGGAAACATAGGTCAAATCAGCCAATTAAATCTGGTTTTTGTTTCACGTGACCTTATCCGACCAATCAGAGACGTACATTATTATTATTGCACAAGATTGACTAGGGACGAGTGCGGCAGAAAAAAAGTGTTCCTTCTCTGTTTCCCGTCGAAAAGGCACGTGGGTTGAAAAATCCCACCTCAAACTGTGGCAAAACTTATTGTACGTTGGGTTATTCTTGACAAAGCTAGATGCACAGCTCTATTTAGCATTGGCTTCTTAAAGTGCAGTTAATTGGAGGAGTTTTTGCTTTGACGTCTGTGAGCATTGGCTAGGGCGGCCTAGGCCAACAAGTTCAAATTTGTGGGCCTGGTGAAATCGTCTATTTATTCCTGTTGGTCGCCGCTCATTTGTATAAACACCCCAACGCTGCTATTGAAGGTTAGAAATTGCGAAAAAACGCGGGTTAAGTTAGGTTGTTAGGTCAGGTCTGAACCAAAACACATTTTTCTGGTGTTTTTTGGTGTGATTTGTTCAAATCTGAACTTCGTTTCTTTGGGAAATGAGCCATTTTTGAGAAATTTTCAATTTTAAAATTTCTAAAAAATGGCTAATTTCCCAAAGAAACTAAGTTCAGATTTGAACAAATCACACCAGAAAAATGTGTTTTGGTTCAGAAAGGAGAAAAAGCACTAAAACGAATAATTACGGACGGGTGTAATACTATAATAATACCGCCATTCAAAACTGACTAAGAAAATATATATATGAGATAAGCACACCGGACAAAAAATTAGTCACCCCTAATAGCACCGATAGTAGGAAGTTCAAGGTCACACAGAGGGTGCTGATGTAGCATTGGTAAGTGACAAGTAGCGGTGATGTAGCACACAGGATCAGATCTGTTTCGTGAGGTGGTGAAGAACAAAGTGTGTGTTGGATATAGTCTGCAAAATGGGTCGTGAGGCAGACGTTACTCAGTGGCAAAAAGGAGCCATCGTGTTTGGCAGAGCCCACGGACACAAAATGTCTGAAGTAGCCCAATTTGTTGGTGTGTCAACGCGTACTGTCCAGCGAGTTTACAAAGAGTGGTGTAGTTCGCAATCAACTGACAATCGACGGCGTAACTGTGGCCGGAAAACAATTCTCGACAATAGGGGCTGCCGCCATGTTTCTCGTCTAGTAACTGCAAATCGTTTTCAAACCAGAGAACAATTGCTCCAAGAAACCAATGAGGTTCTCCAGCGACCAATTTCCGAATGGACATTGCGACGAGAACTGCATGCGATGGACATCTGGAGCAGGGTACCACGGAAGAGGCCGCTGTTAACAGCAAGTCACAAATTGGCACGTTATAAATGGGCTCAGAGGCACAAAAACTGGACTGTGGCAGATTGGAAACGTGTAATTTGGTCCGATGAGTCCCGTTTTTGTTTGTTCTCCAATGATGGGAGGCGACGAGTACATCGCAGGTCCAATGAAGCCTTTAATCCTGAATGCGTCGAAGGTGTTGTTCAGGCTGGAAACAGAAAGTGAAGCGCAGGAATAGACACCCACAGACTCTGGCGGGACTGGCTGATGAACGAGTGGCAGCAAATCGATGTTCGGTACATGCACAACCTCGTAGAGTCTCTGCCTCGCCGGATTCGTGCGGTTATCAAGGCCAGAGGCGCCATCACACGTTATTAGGTACATTCTGAGAGGGGTGACTAATTTTTTGTCTGGTGTGCTTATATATATAAGATATATATTTTCTTAGTCAGTTTTGAATGGCTGTGTCTGTGCTGGGACCTCTGCACAGAGAAGGGCCTATCATGTAAAATCTCAAAATTTGTTGATGATACAAAATAAGGACATGATGTTAAGTCAGTAGCAGGAGCAATGACAATACAAAAAGATTTGGACAGAGTAACAGCCTGGACAGAAATGGGAGATGAGATTTAATGTTGATAAGTGCAAGGTCATGAATATCGGGCCAAAAACTCCAGAATTTGAATCTTATGTTGTGCAAATTTGTTCAAATGTACTTTTTTTTAATAAAATATATTTCCTGTTTTGGCTATAATGTACTTTTTTTCATAAAATATTTTTCCTGATTGGGCTATCTTTTCGCTACTCTGTGACTTAATTAGTTGGTTGGTTTTTGTTCTGGCTATTTTTTTTTCTAATTAGATTCGGTTTAGTGGTGTTTGTTATAGAATTATAATGTGCCATTCGTGTGATTTTGACTTTGAGAACTTGATTCATCATGTGCCCTAGATGAAGACAAAGGATTGGATGTTTTTATCAATTATGGTGTTACTCTCTTCATCCTTAACTTGCCAGAAATGTGACAGTGAGTGCCTAATACAAAAAGATCAGAAGATATTTAGGGGGCATTCCAGGACAAATCACCCAAAAATTAAAAAATTTGTCACCAATCTGACCCAGATTTTAATGAAAACTGACATATAGGGTTCTTCTGGGTGCTGATTTCACTGGTTCAAATAAAAAAGTTCTATGACCCATAGCTGCCAAATTGCAAAAAAAAAAAAAAATTCTAAAAAATTAATTTTATTTTTGTTACCCTAAAAAAATGATACATACTTAGAAACTACAGTTAATTTTACATATTTTATCGTTTAAGACTTACTACACTACCACAATTAGGAGCTGAGATATTTATGTTCGAAAATTATTGGTTTTTTCATTTGACCAAAATTTGGTCAAGCCATAAAATTTGACCAACTTGACCAATTTTCAAAAAAATTCAGAAATTTGTAATTTGGACCTAAACCAACCCTCACACCAAGTTTCATGAATTTTGAAGAGGTGACTGTGTACTTCATTTGTCTATTTGTGATTCCCCCCCCCCTTACAATATGGGGAATATGCGGGAAATCGGGTTTTTTAGGTGGGTGGGATCAAAAACAAGTGATTTGCGATGGAAATGAATGTCATTTTCAGATGAATCACATCAGAAACCAATGGAAAACCTAGGAACCCTATACATACTGATCAATTTGTGATGCATGATCTTTACGGGGGCTCCACCCCCGTACCCATGAGACCTAAATTATACAAATGATAATGTAATAACATGTTAAGTTATGCACTTTTTTAGTCTTCATCTAGGGTACATGACGAATCAAGTTCTCAAAGTTGAAACCACACGAACAACACATTATAATTCTATCACATAAGAACATAAGAAATTTTTATAGTGGGCACACTAGGGGCCACTTTGGCCCATCGAGGTGGCTCCACTATGTAAAAACTGCCTGTACATTGGCAGTAACCAATTTTTACAAAACTAATTAAGTATTAATTTAAAACTAAAGATAGAATCTCTGGATCCAGAGGATCAACGTCATAATAGGCTACTATCCACAGATATGTTACACTACAGGAATACCCCGCTTTACGATGCTTCGTTTTACGAAACCCTGGGTTTATGAAATTGTATTTGCGCTAAATAAAAAATTAAATGAAGAAATATAAAAGACAAAAATAAAATGCGTACATCGCGCAGACGCGCATACCACAATCTAATATTCTGCATTACAGCAGTGCTTAGTTAGCTCGATTTTAAGACAAAAATAATATGCTTACGTCGCGCATACCATACTGTACTGTACTCTATTACGTATTCTGCATTATAGCGGTGCCAAGTTAGCTCGCTTTTAGCTCACTTTGCACTGTGGCAACGCAGCTGTTGTCAGTTTATGTGCGCGCTTTGACAAGAGAGTTTGTGCTTTATTCACTCTCGCGCACGCTAAGTGTTTCACTGATATTCTTTTCGTACATTGCAATTACAGTACCCATCATCAATTATGCCAAAACGAAAGTGTGATAGTAAAGACTGACGTTAATCAGAAGAAACGAATCCAAAAGCATGTCTACTGACGCATCTATTAATGAAAACTAAATTTGCATATGTAATGTTTTGTACTATTTCTTTGTTCATTGCTTACATTTTTATTGTATTTCTTTGTTCATTACTTTCGTTTGTATTATTTCTTTGTTCATTGCTTTCATTTCTATGTTAATAAACATTTTTTTCTGCAAAATCTGCTGTTTTATAACCTTTTTTTTTCGATTTTTTAAGAAAAAAACGTAACCCAAAATATAACATTATATGTATGGGAAATAATGCTCTGCTTTACGAACACCTGCTTTACGAACGGGCGCTAGGAACGGAATAATTCATAAAGTGGGGTATTCCTGTATATCTATTTATAACTGACATGCAAATATATCAGATCCAAAGAATCCAGTCAATTTCATTATGGTACCCATCAATACCAGTACCATGCCAACCAAAAATAAGTCACGGTCCATATCAATTGCGGACCAAGTCACAATTTACATCCATATACATTACAATATATATACTTAGGAGGAAAAGTGTAGGTGTGGCTGTAAAGACTGTACAGTAATGTAGAAATGTGTGTGCACCCTTTTTGGGTCTCCCATTTAAAGGTGTTTGTGGGGCAAGTGAAGATTGTGAGTTTTTAAATACCTCACAGTACTATGGGGGCACTGCTCGGCAGAGGAATCTCTTTAAATAGGGTGTGTAAGGACAGAGAGTATCCCCTAACCCAAGATGCTGCCTCCCTATATACCACAACACCTGTGTTGAGCTGTGGGATCTATCACCCAAATGCACATAATATATATGAAATAAACTAGTACCATTCATGCAATAAAAATGGGCTTAAACACCATCACCAGATGTCCTTTGCAGACATCAAACTATCCAACCTTCTTTTGAAAGAATCAAGTGTATCTGAAGTCACCACTTCTTCTGTCAAACTGTTCCAAAACTTAATTACTCTGTTTGTAAAACTGTTTTCTTAAATTTGTTCTACATCTTGGCTTAAATAATTTCATACTATGACCTCTAGTCTGGTTATTGTGATCTTTAATGAAAAGAGACTCAAAATCTATCTTATCCAACCCTTTTATCATTTTATACACCTCTATCATATCACCCCTTAACCTCCTCCTTTTTAATGAGAACATGCTTAGATACGCCACTCTTTCCTTATATGTCAATTGTCTTAGAGATGGGATCATTCTTGTTGCTCGTTTCTGTACTTTTTCCAGTTTTTCAATATCTTGTATCAAATAGGGACTATTAAATTGAATGCAGTATTTGAGGAGGGGTCTCACATATGAAATATATAGTTGCTTTATAATATTGGGTGATTTGTATTCAATGTGTGTCTGCATGAGATTGAGTCTAGCATTTGCTTTATTTCTGATTACCATACAGTGATTTGAGGGTTTAAGTTCATTAGTCACAGTGACACCCAAGTCTTTCTCTTTATCATCATTTTTAATCCAAATTCCATTCATATTGTATTCAAATTCTGGAGTTTTTGGCTTATCAACATTAAATTTAATCTCCCACTTATCTGCCCAGGCTGTTACTCAAAGTCTTTTTGTATTGTCATTGCTCCTGCTACTGACTTAACAGTATGGCCTAATTTTGTATCATCAGCAAATTTTGAAGTTTTACATGATAGGCCCTTCTCTAGATCATTTATCTAGACAACAAAAAGCAGAGGTCCCAGCACAGACCCCTGTGGGACTCCGCTCAATACGGGTCTCCAAGTAGACTTATTTCCATTTAGATGAACTCTGTTTTCTATTTCTCAGTCATTCTTCTATCCAATCAGCTATATGACCTCTTATACCATGGGCTCTAACTTTTACCAACAATCTTGCATGAGGAACAGTATCAAATGCCTTTGCAAAATCTAAGTATACTATATCTACTGGCTCTTTATTGTCCAAATGCAATAGGACTCCATCATAAAATTCAATCAAGTTGGTTAGACATGACCTTCCATTTTGAAAGCCATGCTGGCTATCATTTATAAGGTTGCACTCTTCAAGGAACTCAGTAACTTTACCTCTAATGACACTTTCGAGTAATTTGCAAATAATGGAGGTGAGGCTGATGGGTCTGTAGTTTTTTGCCAAGTTTCTATTTCCTTTTTTAAAGATTGGAGCCACATAAATTTGCTTTCTTCCAATCCTCTGGAATTTCAGTACATATCAATGATTTATTAAAAATAATTTCTAGTGCCTGTGCTATATTCTTTTTGGCAGCTTTTATGACTATTGGATGCATTTCATCTGGCCCTGGAGATTTTTCCATTTTTAATTTATCTATTGCTTTTAGGATATCTAGTTTTGTTACCCTTAATTAATTTATTTCTATCTTGTCCTGGTAGTATAAGATCAGGAATATTATTTAAATTTTCATTTGTGAATACTGATGAGAAGTATTTGTTTAGTTCTTCAGTTATTTCAAGATCATCATCTATAGTTTTATCTATATGGAGGGGGCCAATTTTCTTTTTCACTCTACTTTTCAAATTGAAGTGACTGAAAAACTTCTTAGGATTGTTTTTGAATTCTTGGCTAGGCTTTTTTCCAGGTCTCGTTTGCTATCTCTGATTACTTTCTTGCAAATAATGCTTTTACTTTTATATATTTTGGAGTCTGTGCCATTTTTAGTTCTTTTGAATTTATGAAATGCTTTTGTTTTTTCTCTGATTGCTCTTTTTACATTGCAGTTTATCCAAGGTTGTTTTTATTTTTTCCAGTTCTGATTTTACACTGTGGGGATATGCTTCCTTTGTATGTTCATTATTATACTTTTAAATTTTTCCCACATACTAGTTACTGTCTGTTCATGCTGTAGAATATCTGTCCAATTTATTAGACACAGATCATTTACTAGTCCATTTATATTTCCTCTTTTAAAATCTGGAACTTCTACTTTATTTTCACTAGGTCTTGAATTACAAACAATATTAAACCGAAGGATACAATGATCACCTGAACCTAGTGTTTCTGAAACCAAGATATCCTGGAAGGTATCTGGATTATTTGTTAGAATTAAATCTAGAATGGCATTGTCCCTGGTTGGCTCCTTTACTAACTGGGTTAAACCATTCTCAATTATACAGTCTAAGAATCTCTCATTACTTTCTGGTGTTTGTAATATTTCCCAGTCTATATGTCTATAATTGAAATCTCCAACAATAATAATATTGCTTGTCATTGCTTTATTTATTTCATCAATAAGTTTATTTTCTACATACTTATTTTCTTCTACTTTTAGGGATTCCTCCAACTGAACATCCCTCAGGTGGTCTATAAATACCCCCTATCCTGATTTTCCTGGCATTTTTATGCCCAATATCTATCCATACAGATTCAACTATTTCCTCTTTAATGGAGGTAACTTCAACTGGATTCAGATTTGTCTTGGCATAAATAAATACTCCGCCACCCTCTGAATATTTACGTTCATAATAAAAAAGTTCATAGCCATCAATTTCATAAGTAATGGTATTATCTCTTTCACTAAATAGACTATTTGGTATCGTACTGAATTTTGTCGAAGTTTCAGTGACAATCATAACATCAGGATTTTCAATACCTATGTATGCCTTGAATTAATTTATTTTATCTCGGATACTTCTTGCATTTACATAAAAAAATGACAAAGAACTCTTGGAATATTTTGCTTGTAATTTAGTCTGGTTCTTGTTCTGTGATGGTATATTATTTGCATCTCTCTTACTTTCTTTGACCTTTTTCTTTTGAGTTTTGATTATATTTTTTATTAGTTTGTTATCAAGAGTATTGGTATTTGTACTAATTTGGCCTATTCCTTTAGTTTTTAGTCAATTATATGATACAATCTTTGATAGTAAATCAGTTCCTTTACTATTAAGGTGAATTCTATCTGTTATAGAACTTTTTTTTTTTTTTTTTTTTTATTCCACAGTTCGATGTATGTAATTTCCATGCTCTGACATAGTGTCTTAAGCCTACTATTTATATATAATGCTTGTGAGTACCACTTATTATTCTCGTGTATCCTGGGAATTATACCTGTGATAGATGTTTTAAGGTTAGGTCTCCATTCCTTTAACTTTGTTAATAGCTGTTGGTACAGTTAGGTCAATACCAGATCCTTTTTCTAGAATTTTATTACTAATTCTATTTATCCCCTGCACTTGGATAACAGTAAGCTATGCTACCTCTAGGTAATTTAGATCCTAGGCCCCCTCACTTGAGTCACCTATAATGGATGCTGGTTCAAACACACCTATAGCTTTAGAGTGCCTGGGTTTATATGAGTCTGGATTATTATTGCTAGCATTTTGTTTTATAGGCCTACTTTCTTCAGCTTTCTCATCTTGATCCTGGACCAGCGAGAAATTATGAAACTGATTGGTTAGTTCTATAAGGACACTTTTCCTTGGCTCTTGAATTCTAGCTTTCCAGGTTTTCCTAGGTTTAGTCCACTCATCATTTTCAGAAATTGTCTGAGGATATCTAGGCCTAGGCTCACTATGAGGCATAGGGACATTTAAGTTTACTTGAACTGCTACTTCACTAGATTTAGGCTCAACTGCAGTATCTCTCTAAGTTGGTCTGGCCTCTCCCTCACTAATAGACCCTCTGGACTTATTAAAATTTTTTATTACAGTACATATAATTAAGCTTAGAAGCAGCATTTATACCTTTATATATATCATTTGTAAGGCCTTTGCAGCTTACGTGATACCAGTCATCACAGCTATCACATGCAATAGCTCTATCTTTACTCTTAACTTCCTTTTTACAAACTCTACAGTCACTGTCAAAACTGTCATGATCAAACTGAATCCAATTAGAAAAAAAATAAAAATAGCCAGAACAAAAAACAACCAACTAATTAAGTCACAGCGTAGTGAAAAAATAGCCCAATCACGTCAAATGGATATCGTTAATTAAAATTTCAGAAGCAAATATCTCCATAAATATGATCGATGAAAAAAAAGAGGTAATGGTTCAGAATACAGGTGCCACTTAATTAAGCAAGATTTCAAAAAATACCATAGAGACAAAGTTGTTTCTCTCATTAAAATATGTTGATTGCATGTGTTGCATAGTCAAAAAAACGAAGTTAGAAAATTACGAAAAAATATATATAGCTACTTCAGTGCTTTTTAGTACTTTTTGGGTATGAGTCTAGGAAATTTTGAGTTGGCAACCCTACTATCGTTCATTCACTTCAGTTTGAAAATGACTTCGGTCTGTGACAGATGTGCGGTGATGCTAGTATTTTTGGTAATTGTTACGCTAACCTAACCTAACATGAATATGTTATTACATTATCATTTGTATAATTTAGGTCTTGGGGGTATGGGGGCTCTGCCCCCGTAAAGATCACGCATCACAAATTGATCAGTATAGGGTTTTATATTTAAACATAGTTACTTTTATGGTAATGGTTCAGAATAGGGGCCACCTCAATTTTTGTTTTTTCCTTCAAAACATGCTAAAACCATTGGTTTCCTGTTTTTAGGATAAATCTGACCATCGCTATTACAGTAAATTATTGCTTGTTAGGGTGCATCAAAATACACATTTCCAGCATATTGATATGTCTGGGTGCTAAAAGTGTTCAATTTCATGTTATTACAATACATGCAAAATACGGTTGCAATCCGTGGTGATCTAGAGGTGCAATGGCACATGTATCAGCTTTTCAGCATGTCATCTGGGGTCTTAGACTCTTAGTGCTGATTGGTAATATGTTTTTTGTTGGCTGGAGTTCATATCTTTCCATTTTGCTGTAGTCCTAACTCTTAACTCTTGTTGATTTGCAGATCTATAGGAGACGATGAAATTAGTGCTATGTCATCTGCACAAGTTGGAACCGAGTGCTCTATTTCCTCAACGCTATTGCCCTCCGCAGGATCCAGCTCTCACAAGATGTCACCCTCGGGCTTCCGCACGAGCAGCCGTAGGCTGGTCTTTGGTCTGGGTGCCAGCATCACAAATGACGATGGCATCATTACTGGTGCCAAGCTGCCAAGTGGTCGCCAGATCTTGTGGTGCATGCCAAGTGACCTGGTTCGATCGGAGCCTTGTCACAGTTCGAGGCGGCCATTTTATGCCAAGGCCAACATCCCAATGGTGAACGATCAGCGCGCATGCGACAAGATGGTGGCGCTTGTCGATGACAAGAAGAAGCTGTGGCGCATTCCGCAGGCCAGGCGCTCCAGTGAGGCTACAGCTCGACAGGTGGACGCTAATGGAGTGCAGGCTGGATGCCACATTTCTGCTGTGGTCTCCAAACACTGAGGAGCTGATCCGCGATCCAGAGGATGTCGCTTTCCTGGCCAGCATGAAGGGCGACAGACTGGCCACATTTGGCGCGTTTGATGCCAAGCTGCAAGCCAAGGTGAAGCGGTGACAGGAGCATGAAGCTGCGGCAACAACCCGGCAGGCACGCGCTACCAAGGAGCAGTAGGAGATGACCGCGATGTCCAGCATGGCCGTGTTGGAGAGTGAAAGCGATGAGGATAGCAACGCACTGGTTGAGAACACACCACGCACCCGTGAGCGCAAGAAGACTGGCACCACAGCCTTCATTCCACCTGACATCCTCAGGCAGCCGAGTCTTGTGTCACTGGCTACGTGGTTGAAGATCACGCTGATGCAGCAGGCTGCCTTCACGCACGGCCTGATTGTGGAGTCAGGTGGCAATTGGTCAAAGGTCTCCACATCCTATGCAATGGCGGACTGATCGTGCCGCCAAGTACTAGAGGCTATCAGTGAGGAATGCCATGAGCAGTGGACACCACCTCCCATGTGCACCCTGCACTGGGACAGCAAGTTGATGTCGACGCTCAGCAATGTGCGCCAGTTGGAGGAGTATCTAATGGTGGTGGTCGGAGATATGGCGCGGCTCAAGCTGCTCGGTGTGCCAGCATACACGAAGGGGACTGACGAGGCATGCGGAACGATCATTGCTTGGCTGTCGTGCAAGCTGCTGCAGGAGTGGCGCTGCACCGACCAGGTTGTCAACATGGCATTTGACCACCGCGTCAAACACGCCATCTCATGGCAGCCTGTGTTGCCATCCAGCTCTCACTGGGTCGACCACTGCTCTGGTTCAGGTGCCGGCACCACATCGGCGAGGTACTCCTCAGCCACATTTTCACTGACCTCAAAGTGGAGACAGTGCTTGCCAGAGGTTGACTTGTTTGCGTGTCTGCAGGATAACTGGAACCTGGTGTCGCACGATGACAGCAGCCCACTGTCCCGCTACATTCCTGGCGATACCGAACCACCATTCCTGGGCAAGTTGCATGCTGAACTCACTGTGTGCACTGCGGGAGTGCTTGACTACAAGCAAGGCGACTACCGCAAGTTCATGCAGCTGTCTTGTGTATCTGGGTGCACCCGGTGCAGCGCTGTGGAGGGTGAACCCTTTCCACTTTTAGTTCTCAGCCCTTTCCCCCTGGCCTTTATTATTATTATTATTATTATTTATATATTAAATTTCTTTAATTTTTGAATGAAATACTTGTTATAGATAGGATTTTAATGGTTCTCTCTTTCTTTTCAGCGAAAAGAATAGTATAACCAATAAGTCTTAAATACATATAAATAGTGAAGAATGAATAATTATTAAATAAGTAAACAATAAACATTTTAAACAATAAGTAGTAAGAAGTTAATAAATAAAGAATAAGTATGTACAGTGGACCCCTGATTTGAGTTTTTGATTTGAGTACGCTCGTCCATAGGCTCCTATTGACTCGACTTGAGTAGAAAACTCGATTTGAGTACGCCAGCCGGCGACGCCGAACGCGTTTCAGTTTGTCTAGAGCGTTCGTTGCAGGAACATTCGGGGTCTAATGTTTTGAATAGTACAGGTGTTCTTAGGGATTTCTGTTAGAATTTCGTATATTTTGTTTTCTGACTTTGTACTTAGTGTTTATTTATGTTAGTTTCTGTTGATTACAGCATAAAATAGTGAAAATATAGCATTGCAATAATTTTTATTAGAAACTGAGGTGAGGGGGGGGGGGGGTCATTTCCGTCGCAAATCACATTTTTAATCCCCCCACCCCACCCACCCAAAAAACCCAATTTCACAAAAACGAGTAATTTGCGATGGAAATGAATGTCATTTTTGGATGAATCACATCAGAAACCACCGGAAAACCTAATTTTTATTTTTCAAAACAAGTTGTGGTTGAAACTATAATAATACTGACATTTGTACATTGTACATTGAAATTTTGACATTTTTACGCAGACTAAAATAGAGAACTACAAATATATTTACATCCTATGTGTAACTCATATTCATGCACTCTCTCTCTCAAATGTTTGTTAATTATGCTTTTTTTTATTACAGATGTGCTTATTTTGAGTCAAATCATATCTTATTTTTGAGATTTACAATTGTGTATTTTTAGTAATGAAAAATGGTTAGATACTATGATGATCCTTTACAAAAACAGGAAAAAGATACACAAGGATATAAGAACCATCAGCCAATCACTTTATGATTGATGTAAATGGAAACTACAAAGGAATACTGTACTATGCAGCAACTGTAGAAAATTATTGACCCAGAGACCAGAGTTGCTATAAACATCATAAAGTGAAGAGTCTGATCACAATCAGTCTTCTGAGAATGTTATTTCAGAAAGCGATGAATATGATCCAAGTATATCAAGTAATGCCAAAGAAGAGGTTTCTCAAGTTCTAGAAAGTCTTGCTGTGACTCCGGTGAAGAAGCGTAAATATTTTATGAGATAGGTACTTTTTATATTTATAATTTTTTTATTTATATTATTTATATTTTTTATTTATAATGCATTTGCTTTCAAGACAGTTTTTCAGCAGTTGCTGAAAAACTTAATGAAATTAATATGTTGACAAGGGCATTCTGCGGCTATAGGGGTGATGTACAAAGTTTGGAATTCAATACCACACATGTTTAATCAAGTCCATGTATTAACTGAACAACACAACCAAAATTTTATTCAATTTGAGTAATATTTACTGGTCCCCCAAGAGCCTCCTTCAAGTCTTATTAGGGAGATCATGGAATCAGCTGAACAAAAAATGTACTTCCGTAACTTTACATCCAAAACAATTAACAGAAACCTTAGTCTTTTCAACACATTAAGAAAACAATGAAAAATTTACCAACATATCCATAGGGATCATATGTAATGGGACTTCTTTGCACTGGGCATGGTCTTCCGATGATGCTCGATCACTTGGAATGCCAATTCTTTCTCGTCTTTGTGCTGGGTGATCGAGCTGTTGAAGTCAGTTGCGAGCTTCACTGCTCGCTCAGCGCAGTCATTGATGACCCGAATGGCCCTAACTCTCTCCTTCATCACCACCAGGTCCTCCAGGTAGTGGGGAACTTTGAGTCCCATGCATTTGAAGAAGCTAGCAGTCCGTTTAGTCACGAAGTCTGGGAGAGTGAGCAGATACGGCGATTTCATGCACTTTGACTCGAATTTTCTTAGCCCCTTCTTGCGCACAGGGACCTCATGGGGATTTTTAAGCATATGCTTCTTTTCCAAATTGTCTACCTTATCCAAGAAAAAGGCGAGACCAACAAGGTCTTCACTGAGGTACCAGAGGTAGTTCTGAGCCTTGGCTATCGCAATGGTTGCAACTGCCTTGTCTTTGGTCTTGTATCCTTCAAGCTGTCGGAGGAGCTCGATGTCATTTCGAGGAGCATCAACGCCACTGGGTGCCTCAAACCACGCTCGAAGGTAAATCGTAGTGGAGAATATGTTGATGCGTCGCAGTGCCTTCTCTTCCGATGGCGTTAGGGAAAACTGCCTCCGAAACAAGATCATCTTGAGGGAATAAATTCTTTTGCCATCCACCTAGCTCGGTGGAATGCTCCAGGATAGCAGAAGAGACTCTTCTGCTTCCTTGGAGGGATGGTTGCCCCCAAGAAGAGAAGCGCCAGCTCCATGTATTCTTGGTAATCATCCCGGTCCTGCTTCTGACTAAGTCTGGCACTGATGAATTCAACAACACTGTTCCGGTTATCAGAGACAAAAGTCTGCAAGGGGTCAGGGTCTTGCGGGTCATCTTCAAAGGAATTGTAGCTGCCCTGGTCAATGAAGCTCCAGTAATCCCTGAAGCGAACAAACAAAGGAATGTTTGGGCCAGAGGAAGAAAAGAACTTGTCGAAGACTGCAGTGACCACCAACTCGTGAGTGTGGTAGCGGCAAGCGAAGAAAAGTGGACGCTGCAAGCCTTCTTCAATTGTGACATGCTCCTGTGTGGAGACCTGTATTTGCCGCCGTTGTGTCACAACATATTCCTGCAATGAATGGCTTCACCTTCGGCCAATTGTCCAGCACGGTGAGTATGGCATCTCCCATTGCTCTTCCAGTTCCTGATGCAATTTTTGGAATGGCCAGCAGCTTTTCAAAGCCTTCTCCTGATACAACGATGGGTAAGTGATCCAACTTACCACCTTGTTCGTCGGGAAGGATCTTCCCATCGAAGTGGAGAATGCACGGCTTCTGGGGGTCAAAGTTGGTCTTAATGTCCTCGGCAATTCTGTGTCGTGTTTTGGTTCTGGCACCGTGAATGGAGGTCGCTGAGAGCGTCAATTCTTGCACATTCACCCCAGCTGCTGACAGGGCAGGAGCGACGATGTGTATGGCTTTTTGCACGCTTGTATTTATTCGGTCAAGGGCTGCGATGAACTGGGGGTCATCGATAACCTGGCGAGGGTCCATCATCATGGCTTTTGGCTGAGAGCCACATTGGTGGAGGCAGTGGCTGACCTGAGTGAATTCCTCTCCTGAAGACTCAGTGGAGCTGGATGAGCTGCCAGTCACTTCTGCATCTGCCTCTGCATGCTCCGGCTCCCGTATTCGTTTCATTTCCTCTTTAGACTTGTGTCGTCGTCTGCTCCTCATTCTCCTGTTTCATTGCCTTGGCCTTGGATGCTTTGGCAAATGCAATGTCTTCTGGGCCAATGACCATCTTTCTCATTGTCCGTTCGTCTTTAAGGAAGTCGCAGTCCTCTTTATTTGTCTTCCAAGATCCAGCTTCAGAGTGAGCAACATCAAACAAGGTCTCCATGTCCAACAAGAACTGTTGTTCATGAGCTCGCTGTGTTTCCATTCATCGATCCTTGTGATTAGACAACTTCACGTACCTCTCGTGAAGCTTTTTGAGCTTGGCAACAATATATGGTTTGTGGGATGTCTTCAACAATGCTTTTGTCCACACCTCCATGAGTTCTTTGGCCAAATCACTACATGCTCTTGGAAGGCTTTGCTTCGTGACTCGGATGAAAAACAGACTCTTTCCAACTTCACTCATGGTGGGAAACTGTCTCATGGAAGAGAAATCCTCCTCCCTGAGGTGCCTGAGAAGCTACAAACTCACTTGCTTGTGTGTTGTTGCCATCTGTGAAACAAATAAGACTCATTAGTAGTGGTACAACACGTCAGACTGATAACAGTTTGTAGGCAGGCAGCAGATGCCCACCTAGTGGGGATGGGTTGATGAACGGAAAGTGGTTGTGTGTGTGTGTGTTTGGGGACGAGTAGTGCTAGTCATGTGCTTGTGTCAATACACTCGCTGTTTCAACACACTACAAGTTGACCCAAACCTACAAGAGGCTTGGGGGAGTGGAAGGAATGAGACTATGAAGACAATTTTTTGTATGGTTTCTTTTTAGTACAAATGGATCCAGTTTAGCATATGTGCGTTGCTGGATTTCGAACGTCATGTTTTTGGAATGCCCTAATGTTGACATATTAAACTTATTAAACTTATGAAATTAATATGTTGACATATTAATTATTATTGTCCATATATATATATAATGGAGTCAAATATTTATTAATTAAAAAATTTCAGATGGTTTGGGTTCCTCAAGAAAAGAAGCAAAAGCTATTCAAACAATAGAAAAAGCACGTCATTCTTTAAAATGAAAGCTAGAAACAAGTTTAGAAATTGAGATCCCAAGCCCATCAAAAGCTACAAAGTTGGATCATGAAACTCAAAGGTATGAATTTTAAAATGATATGCTATTATTAAGTAGGAATATACCTAAACTAAAACTGAAGCATAAAAACAAAATGTAGGTATTCACCTTTGATAGTAGAAACTAGAAGCACAACTCCCTAAAGATTGGAGATCAAATGGGCCCATTAAATCATTTTGAATTCATTTGGTCACAAAATAATTTTTGGTTTAATTTGACTATCTCAAAGAATGCTCATTTTGTTACACTTGAAATCAATATTATAATCTAAAAAATTTAATATGCACATGTAATGTTTTGTTTATAGCTATTATACATTCATGAATTTGTTTCAGTTCAATGATTCATCTCATGAATGAACTGGTTGAAGCTTTCCATTCTACTGACAGTTATGAGAGGAAACTCAAAATATTGACATTATCTCCATTTACCATATCAAAAACTATAAATCTATTTCAGACAACTGAATATTTAGTCAGAAAAGCAGAAATATAAAACAAAGACTTGGAATTATTCCTGAAATTGAACCCATGTCAAAAGGAAAAGTAATAACTAAAGGTACTAAAGATTCTGTTCAGAAATTTTTTGAATCAGATGAAATTAGTCGCTTGTTCCCAGGTACAAAAGACTGCCTGAGTATCAGAAATGAAAGTGGGTATAAAGAATCTGTGCAAAAAAGACTGGTGTTAATGAATCTGAAAGAAGCTTTTAGTCTCTCTAAAAATAATTGAGATAGTCCCCAAATTGGCTTCTCTAATTTTGCCAGCCTTCGCCCCAGACATTGTGTTTTAGATGGAGCTGCTGGTACCCATTCTGTGTGTATGTACATACAACCAGAATGCCAAAATACAATTCTCAGCTTTGGGTGTCAAAGGGTTGGAATACACAACTCTTATGGAGAAAGCAGTGTGTGATGTCAACTGTGGGGCTGCGCAGTTAATTTTCCGCATTTATATTATTTTTATATTAGTTACCGACAAACCAATTTTGCGCGTACCAAATTGTATATATTTTATCATTGTGTAATTTTAAGAATCATATATAATCTTTATAAATAAGTATTGTACATAAATTTTTATATATATATTTAATTAATTCAGCTGTATATAGAATAACAAAATCTTCTGTAAAATAACCTCAGCTAACCAAGAACTCAGTAAACTGAAAATGACCGGCTTTTCCTTCAAGACGCCAACCCCCCCAAATGACAGGGAGAGAAGAGGACACGAGAGGCCCCTAAAAGAGATACCCAACAAAGCGATAGCTTGCCTCTCGTATCCTTCATTCTTCCCGGCAACTACAAGTAGCACCAAGAAGGAACCAGCTACAATTGGTGACCCCGGAGTGACCCGAAGCAGCCAGCGGAAGCAGCATCCTTCAGTCGCCGGGCGGAACAAACCGAAGCCACGCCTCTTCGCCGCCCACCCGTAGTAGCCGGTTGGAACCAAAGCAGCAGCAGACCCGAATTACATTCCTGCAAGATGGAATCTGTTGAATCAGGAGTGCACCATGTCACCATCAAGCCACCCACGTTCTCTGAAGCATCGGCCACAGGATGGTTCTCCATCATGGAGGCACAATTCCACATTTCCAGAATAACATCCGAAGAGACTAAATTTTTCCATGTTCTAGCCTCGTTACCCCCCGAAGTCGTCTCACGAATTTCAGCAGCAACTCTCTCCAACAAGTCGTACACCGATTTAAAAGAAGAAATCGTGAGTCATTACGAAAAGACGAAGCCAGAACTCTTCGAACGACATCTCCAACACTCCTCTCACTGGAAAGCCCTCCCAATTCCTTCAAGATATCCACCAAACGGCACTGAAGGTGGGCATCAGCGATGATTTGGTGAAGCATAAATTCATCCAGGCGCTCCCATCCTCAATAGCGCCAGTCGTAGCAGCTCAAAAGGAGCTGACGCTAACTCAACTCGGCAAACTAGCCGATGAGTTAATACCGTTCGCTCAACAAAGCTGCTACGTGGCGCCAACGTCAGCTCGAGCCAATACAAGCCCAAGAACGAATATCCCCATTGGCCTAAAACCCTTCAGCGAGAATCAGTGGCCGGTGGTGTGCCGTGCGCACCTTTATTATGGCCCCCAAGCAAGGACCTGCAGGCCATGGTGCAAGTGGCCAAATAAAGATGACGCCAAGCTGCTCCCCTCGTCATGCCCAAATTCAAGATCTTCCTCACCATCAAGAGAAACGTCGGAAAACTAGATAAGCAGGCTGTGATTAATGCGACATCCGGCCTGCCGCTGATCTCAGTCGCAGCTCGCATCGCCAGTCTGAAGGTCAATTTTATCATTGACACAGGAGCGAGCATCTCAATTTTACCACCAACTTGTGTCAATGATTGTCAACTCCACCCAACTGCAGTAAAGATTTCCACCGCAAATGGTCAGCCGCTCGAAATATTCGGAGAAGTAACACTGGACATATCAATTCCTAAATTATGAAGAATATTCAGGTGGCCATTCGTCATCGCCCAAGTCTCCAGTCCACTTCTCGGCGCCGATTTTCTATCCCATTATGACATCCTTGTGGACTGCAAGCATGGCATTTTGAAGGATAGAGCAACAACTCTTCAAGCCACTACTAAACCTGTGCAATCCAAAGACCTTCACCTCATCAATATTAACCCTACCGACAAATTACCTCAAGAAATCAGGAACCTGCTTGACAAGTACTCCTCACTACTGAAACCAGCTCAACCGCAGAAAGTTTCCATGAACACTGTCAAGCATACCATCGATACTGGCAGCGCACCACCAGTGTTTGCAAGCCCTCGATGTCTTCCACCCGATAAATTATCCTCAGCTAAGGCTACTTTCAACAACTTACTTCAAGATGGAATTATAGAACAATCAAAATCACCATGGGCCTCACCATTACACCTCGTTCTGAAGAAGATACCAGGCGAATGGCGGGCGTGTGGTGATTATAGAAGCCTAAACGCTGTCACGAAACCTGACAGATATCCACTTCCTCATATAAGAAGTCTGTCAACATCTCTGCACGGAAAATCATGCTTTAGCAAAATCGATCTAGTCAGAGCATATCACCAAATTCCAGTCCACCCAGAAGATATCGAGAAAATGGCTATAACAACTCCATTTGGTTTATTTCAGTATTTATACATGCCATTTGGTTTAAGAAACGCCCCTGCAACATTTCAACGCCTCATGGATACAATTTTCAGAGGAGTTGACTGCGTATTTGTGTATCTCGACGATATTTTAGTCCATTCAAATAACGCAGTTGACCATTTGAAAGACTTAGAACGCGTATTCAAGATCCTTCAAGAACACAATTTAAGAATTTCCTTAGAAAAATGCATATTTCAGCAATCCAAAATTGAATTTCTGGGTCATGAAGTTTCCCCAGCAGGCATTCGTCCTCCTGTAAACAAAGTCTCCGAAATTCAAGATATTCCCCAACCGCAAGATTACCAAAGCCTCAGAAGATTCCTAGGAATGACGGGATTCTATCGCCATATGATACCCCGTTATGCCGATTTAGTCTCACCTTTAAGTGAAATTGTCAGAACTCAAGTCAAAAGCAAAAGTCTACAGTGGAATGACGAAGCAATTCAAGCCTTTCAAGATGTCAAGGATGCACTACGGAACGCCGTTACGCTTTGTCATCCTCTTCCATCAAGCTCAATCCTTCATTTAGTTATGGACTGCTCACAAATAGCAGCTGGAGCAGTTCTTCATCAAATAATCGACAGCACACCAGTTCCCATCGCCTTCTTTTCCAAGAAATTAACTACAACTCAGCAAGCGTACGCCACATACGATAGAGAATTACTCGCAGCATACCTAGCCATCCTGCATTTCCATCAATTTTTAGGTCATCAAGTAATACTCTTCACGGATCACAAACCGATGGTTTCTGCCTACAAGAGTCCCTTACGAGCCAAGACAGACCGACAACAACGTCATTGGTCTGCCATCACGGAATACGTATGTGATGTAATACATATCTGTGGATCCGAAAACGTCGTAGCGGACTGCCTTTCACGCAACGTAAACGCAGTACATATCAACGCTTTCAATTTATCAGCAATCGCGGAATCTCAACAAAAAGATCAAGAAACGCAAGAATTTCTCCCACGTCTCAAGCCGTTCCTGTTTCCAGAAAATACAACTTTATATTGTGATACATCCACGCCATATCCCCGTCCTTTTGTTCCCAAGCAGCATCGATCTTCCATCTTCAATGAATTTCATAATATTTCTCATCCAGGCATCAAGCAATCACTGGCCCTCAATGAATAAGGATATTCGAACTTGGTCCCGAAATTGTGAATCATGTCAATCCTCAAAAATTTCTCGCCATACAAAATCAGAAATAACCCCCTTCGATTTACCAAGTTCAAGATTTGAAATGGTACATATCGACATCGTCGGTCCCTTACCGCCAACCACTTTGCCCGGTCAAACATATCCTTCCCCATATAGATATCTCCTAACCTGCATCGATCGTGCCACAAGATGGATAGAAGCATATCCTCTGATTGATACTACAGCCACATCAATAACACACGCATTTCTCGATGTATGGATTTCAAGATTTGGTGTACCACTGCAAGTCATAACGGACTGCGGATCCCAATTCAAATCCAAACTTTTTAGGGAACTCTCATCGGATTTCACCGACTAAGAACTTTGTCATATCGCCCTCAGACCAACGGAATAATTGAAAGATCTCATCGCACTGTGGAGGGTGAACCCTTTCCCCTTTTAGTTCTCAGCCCTTTCCCCCTGGCCTTGATTATTATTATTTATATATTAAATTTCTTTGATTTTTGAATGAAATATTTGTTATAGAAAGGATTTTAATGGTTCTCTCTCTCTTTCCAGCAAACAAATAATGAATAAGAATAATAACTGTTATAAGAAATTAGAAAGATAGTAGTAAACTATTAAGTATTAAGATAATAAATAATAAACATTAAGTACTAAAGTATTAATATTAGCAAACAAATAAATAAAGAAATAGTTATAAGATATGTTAATGTTAATATTTTAATGAATGAAAAGACTAAACAATAAGTTATATAAAGAAATGTTAAACTTGTAAACAAGGAATGAGGAATAAAACAGTTTTATTAAATTAGTATGGGAAAAAGAGTGAGAGTTGGACAGTCGCTTGTAAAACCCTGTTAGTAAATGAATAATAAAGTACTGAGTTGTTAAGTATTAACAAACAAACAAATGAAAAGAAGAATAAACAAATTTAGTAAAAGAGATGCTTCTGAGGTTTAAAAGTGTCGGCGTGTGTGTCAAAACTCGAGTTTTGAGAAGTGGGCGGAACCAATTGGCACATGTGTAGAAATATAAATAATAAAAAATATAGTTTAAGAGGGTAATTTGACAAGAGAAAATAAAGAACATAGAGGAAACTAAAGTCAGCCTGGATTTGTCTGAGGCTGAAGACCGTTATTGGACCAAGGGAACTTTTGTTAGGAAGGGGATGCCGGAGATAGGGAACCACTAATAGAAGGAAGCTATTCTGGCAAGTAAGAGACTGTTGGTGGCAGGAGCCAGCAGTCGTGGAATCGGGGGTCTGGGCAGCGAGCCTGGATCCAACAACCCTTCAAGGTAAGCAGCCTGGTTTCGTGGGGGTCTTAAACAAAAGAAAAATTCTTATTCGTGGTGCCGTTAGGTTAATCCGAATCCCACCACAGCACCATCAAGACAGCAATCATCGCTCGAAAACAAGATTGGCTCCCCGCTTTACCCATAGTTCTCCTTGGTTTACGCAGTCTCCCCAACGAATTGGGTTATTCACCGTTCATCACCGGAACCACCCTATTATGCCCGAGGCCAATGATCGCCAATTCGTCGTCAAAATCCAATTCAAAATTCATGTCCGAATTAGCCAAGAAAATGACGCAAATCGATTTTGTCCAACTCTCTCAAGGAAACATTCACTCAGCCCCCAAATCATTCATTCCATCGGAACTCCACAAATCAAGCCACGTATGGGTACGCATCGACCGCGTTCGAAAACCATTCGAGGCACCATATCAAGGACCTTTCCGTGTTCTCGAACGCCATGATAAGTACTTCACAATAGAAAAAACTAACGGATCATCAGAAGCCATTTCAATCGTTTAAAACCGGCGTATATAGTTTCGGGTCCCACACAGGTACCGGGCGCACAATCGGACGACATCGGATCGGAGAAAAAGCACGCAAGGAAAAAGAACGATGGAGGACGCGCCTCGGAGGTAGCAAATACAGACCTCAGGACGGGCGCGCAGGACAACGCAACAACCGGAAACGAGGCCGACCGAGGATCAACGCGAGCTGGACGAAGGATCCGATTCAAGTCAAGACCCGAATATTCCTACTTTTGATATACGTGCTCCGCTTCTTGGGGTGGGCAGTAGTGTGGGGCCGCGCAGTTAATTTTCCGCATTTATATTATTTTTATATTAGTTACCGACAAACCAATTTTGCGCGTACCAAATTGTATATATTTTATCATTGTGTAATTTTAAGAATCATATAATCTTTATAAATAAGTATTGTACATAAATTTATATATATATATTTAATTAATTCAGCTGTATATAGAATAACAAAATCTTCTGTAAAATAACCTCAGCCAACCAAGAACTCAATAAACTGAAAATGACCGGCTTTTCCTTCAAGATGCCAACCCCCCAAATGACAGGGAGAGAAGAGGACATGAGAGGCCCCTAAAAGAGATACCCAACAAAGCGATAGCTTGCCTCTCGTATCCTTCATTCTTCCCGGCAACTACAAGTAGCACCAAGAAGGAACCAGCTACACAACAACAGGAATTGCATGATGCAAATATGTAATCTCTGTCCAAAAGAACAAGGTATTAAGAATTTTTTGCTCACTTTTCAGTGTTAACGATCCTGAATGTGAGGAAATAAAATATAAACAATGGGTTACTACAGATCGATGCAATATGGTCAAAAAAACAATCTGTAGATGATTTTATAAATTCATTAAGCACAAAAATTGTCAAATTGACACGTTATCACTTTATAGCAAAGAATCAGAGTGCATTTCTAAAAAACTTGAAGAATAATAATTCAAATAGCCATACAGCTGTAGTTCTCGGTGACTTTTCAGAAAACTACTCATTTCTAGTACAGGATGCAGCCCAAGGTTTTCATTGGGAAAATACCCAATGCATAGTGCATCCCTTTGTGTTATACAGGGTGTCCATAAATGTTTACCCTGAAAACAGTATGCTCATGTTTTAATGATGAATCTTACATCCATTTTCTTTTTACAGGTGATCTCGTACACGCATAGAGTTTCTGTGCTGGTGTGTTTCATCTACTACTGCATTTGCTGCTAGGAGTGCTGTAGTAGCTGTTCAGTTAAGATGGCATCTGTGACAGAGAAGGCACAATGTGTTGTGTGGCTTGCAGAAACAAAATCTCCTGTCAGTGTTCAGCGAAGGCTCAGAACAAAGTATAGAAAGAATCCACCTGATGTGAAGTTAATTAAGTTGTGGATGAAAAAATTCTTGGAAATTAGAAACGTGGAAAAGGGAAAGAGCAGTGGTAGACCATCAGTTTCCAATGGGACGGTGGAAAACATTCAAACTGCTTTCACACAGTCACCAAGGAAATCAGTGAGACAAGCTTCATGCCAACTAAAGATACCGAAGTCTATGGTGCGCAAGGTGTTACACAAACATTTGAAGTTACGCCTACAAGGTAAAAATTGTTCAAGAACTGAAGCCTGATGACCGTCCAAAATGTGAACAATTCGCTATTGACATTTTGAACAGCATTGATGAGGATAATGACTTCTTGTTACGTGCATCAAAAATGGCAACTTTCAAAAATTGATTTGGCCCTATGTTATTATGGTTACTGAGATACAAGGTCACAAAGTTGTGACATTTTGACCTTTTTTGCGTTAAATGACTATTTTCAAAACGGTGTAACTAAAACACTATTAAAGCTAGAGCATTGATTTTGGTCTCATTTTAAAGCTCTTTAGTAGCCCCTTGTTTATTGTCTATTGTTAAATATCTCTATTGTGAAAAATAAAAAAATCCCTTCAAAAGTTGACCTTTGACCTTGAATAAAATAAAAATACCTTCTCCTAAAAAATTCAATTTTTTTACATTAATACCTTGAGTCATGTACAACAAAATCCCAAGAAGCTGTAAGTGGCTGATAACTAGTTCAATGTATAAAAAATAAATGAAGTTGGCATCATTCTTCAATTTTAGATTTTTTTTGTCAGTTCATTTTTTTAAAAGCTCTGTTCTGATAAGTGTCAGTGAAGACTTAGTTCAACTTAACATTATTAGTTCAAAAACCTTTTTGTGACATGTGCCAAAAGAAGTCTTTTAAAAGACAACCAGGGTTAAACCCCTCAACAGCCCCAAATCTACTGGAGTAGCGCTGATCCAAAGGCCCAACTAGTATATAAGTACTGTCAACTTTACAGAGTTGACTCCTGACTTCAAGTTAAAGTTAATTTATTTTTACTAAATACATGTATAAAAATTTATTTAATAATTCATTAATTGTTCATTGTTTTCTTTTCACGATTTTCTTTGTGCTTTTTTGATTTCAGAGTACAAACATGGAACATTTAAAACTGAAACAGAAGTGTGCTGATCCTTTGCTGCGTCACAAAGGTCAGTGTCGAAAGAAGAGTTTGAGAATTGTACCACAGGAACTTGTAAATAAGTTTCCCAATCTGCACTTGACACTACATCACAGACTTTGTAAGCAGTGTAGAGAACATCTTGAGTCCTTGCCTGAGAAAGGAATAGGCACTTTGAATTCAGACATAAATGATGATGCTTCTTGTAGTAGTGAACCACCTGAAGATCTTGAGAAAATTGAAAATGTTGACAATAGTGATGCATCAACTTCAGAGCAAAACCATGAGATGTGTACTTTGAATGCTTCTTTTGTTTCAATTGGTGAATCACCCATAAAAAAGAGAGAGCTTGTAGAGCAAAAGTCATATGGAGCTAAAAAACAAGCAAGGTGACAGAGACAGTTAAGAAGAGAATGGAAACAGTTGCAGGAAAAGATTCTGACTCACAATTTAAGGAGCCATCTGGAGATGTAGACTGTTTAGAAATAATAAATCAACTCAAGGAAAAATTCAAAAATGAAAATACTAAAAGAAGTGATAAAATAAAAATCCTCACTGTATTGCCAAAAAGTTGGAGCATTAGGAAAATTGCTTCAGAATTTAACACAACAAGGCATACAGCATCTATTGCTAAAAAAATAGTTGAAGAAAAAGGTGTCCTTTCAGACCCAAATCCAAAGGGTGGGAAAAGAATTAAACAGGATACTGTTGACGCTATTAAAGCATTTTATCTTTCAGAAGACATCAGTAGAACAATGCCAGGAAAGAAAGACTATTGTAGTATCATTGACAATGAAAGAGGAAGGATACATTTGCAAAAGCATCTTTTACTTTGCAATTTAAAAGAAGCCTATCATATTTTCAAAGAAAGAAATCCTTTGGTTAAGGTGGGATTCAGTAAATTTGCAGAATTGCGTCCAAAGCAGTGTGTTATTGCTGGAGCAACAGGAACTCACTCAGTATGTGTCTGTACAATTCATCAGAATGCCAAACTTATGTTTGTAGGAGCTGAATTAGAAAAACTAACTGCAAATGATGACACACCTATTAAGAATGTATGTCATTGTGTTGCCTTTATGGAATGCAATCCTCCCTCACAGAAATGCTGCCTCAGACAATGTGAACAATGTGGAGATCCATCAAATTTAAAAAACAGACTACTGGACATATTTACAAACAACTTCATTGATATCATAAATTTTAAAAAGTGGACCAATACAGATCGGTCAAATCTTGAATCAGTAGAACTGAATACAGATGAATATATTGACCAATTCTGTAACCAACTGAAAGAATACCAGGTACATGACTTCAAGACAAAGATGCAAGCAACTTATTACCGTGAAACAAAAATGTCTTTGAAAGATGGTGAGGTCCTTGCTGTGTGTGATTTTGCTGAAAATTATTCCTTTATTCTTCAAGATGAGGTTCAGAGCTTTCACTGGAACAATGAGATGGCTACTCTACATCCATTTGTTATTTGCTATAAAAAGGAAGATGAGATTGCTCACCTTAGCTTTGTTATTATTTCAGAGTGTAACATCCATAACACAGTTGCTGTACATTTGTTTCAAAAGCATCTGATAAAATTCCTAAAAGATAATATCTCATCCATCGGTTCCATCCACAAAATAATTTACTTTTCAGATGGGTGTGCAGGACAGTATAAGAACTGCAAAAACTTTTTGAATCTTTGCCATCACAGAGATGATTTTGGAATTGAGGCAGAATGGAATTTTTTTTGCAACAAGTCATGGAAAGGGACCCTGTGATGGTGGTGGAGGCACAGTTAAGAGATTAGCTGCAAAAGCTAGTCTACAACGACCTTATGATGAACAGATCCTTACTGCAGAACAGTTATATACATTTGCAAGTGAAAATATTGTAAATATAAAATGTCATTTTTCAACCAATAAAGATCATGAAGAGGAAAGCCAACTTCTCCAAGAAAGACACTCAACTGCAAGGACTATTGCTGATACACAGAAATTACACCATTTACAGCCAGTTTCATTGACTTCTCTTAAGGTTAAACATTATTCATTATCAGATTATTCAAATATTGAGAAAGTTACTGAAAAGGAAGAAGTTGTGACTGAGGAGAAAATACATGGTTTTGTTACTGCTGCATATGATGGCCATTGGTGGGTGGCATATGTGCTGGAAAAGATACCAGAGAATAGAGAAGTAAAAGTCACATTCCTTCATCCTCATGGCCCAAACCCATCATTTGTGTATCCTGGTTGACCAGATGAATTAATCTTACCATATTCAGATATTCTAACACAAGTTGAGGCATCTACTACTAATGGACGAACATACAGGATTTGCAAAGAAGTTACTTTGAAGGCATCCAAAGCTTTGGCAGATCTACAGCACAGAAAGGTAAGAATTCAAAATTAAAATGGTCATGTAACTATATATACACTGCATACATTTTAAGTTGTGATAAATGGAAATCAATGAGCACTATACCTATACATATTGTATGTACATTTTAATATGTTACTTGTATTTGTTAATTAGGTAGCTATCTAGGTATACATTAAAAATTGTTTTCTCTTCTAGAAATCACAATAAATTGGGTGGCCCACAAGAATCTTGTCAACTACTGAAAACCATCACATACATGCACAACATACACTTAAACAGAGACAACAACCAGAAACATGCAGACAGACAAACAGCCAGACACAAGAAAACCTACAGACTCGACACAACCATTACACCCTTCAATACAGACCAGACCACTAAGATCATCAAAAACATTAAGAATTCGAAGGCTACTGGACCAGACAACATATCTAACATACACCTTAAACACTTGGGCCCACAAGGAATACTAGCTCTCACAAATATCAGCACATATTCATACCAACACTGTATTATTCCTGACATATGGAAACAAGGTAAAATTATTACACTACTCAAACCAAACAAAAATCCAACAGAACCAGCTTCCTATAGACCCATTACTTTACTATGCACACCTTCCAAAGTAACAGAAAGACTAATCTTACAAATCACCAACCCACACATTCCACTATCGCCTACTCAACATGGATTCAGACCTCACCACTCAACCACGACATTACTCACTAACCTCACGCAGCACATCATGGATGGCATTAACTCCAGACGACCAGCTCAACATACACTATTAGCAACAATAGACATTAGTAAAGCATTTGATGCTATCCCACGCTTCCCTCTCATAAACAAAATACTCAACACAAACCTGCACAATAACACCAAAAGGTGGCTGAGCAACTATCTTTCAGGAAGATACTCACATGTCACATTTAATGGCAAGTCATCCAAAAACAAGCTTTTTCCGAATGGGGTCCCTCAAGGCTCTGTTCTCTCACCAACACTCTTCAACTTATACATGCATGACATTCCAACACCCATAGATAACAGGCTTACATTATCATCATATGCAGATGACATCACTCTAACATCCACCCACAACAACTTCGACACCGCTACAAATAACCTACAAACATACATAAACAGTATACAAGACTGGCTCACACACAATAGACTCAAAGTAGCCCCCACAAAATCAACCATCACCTTGCTTACAAGCAACACAAAAGAACACCAGGTAATTCCACAGCTTACACTAAACATCAACATTCCACACACTCACAGGACCAAAATACTTGGGGTCACATACAACACATCATTATCTTTTGCAAACCACATTCAGGATATTAAAAACAAATGTACGTCAAGACTTAACATGCTTAGGGTACTAACAGGCACAAACTTTGGACACCAGCAGGAAACAACATCACTCATATACAGACAATATATTCGCTCAGTTATGGACTATTCTAGCCCATGCTGGGCACCCATTATCTCACACACACATAAACACCTTACAGACAATACAAAACAATGCACTTCGTATCATTACAGGATGCACTCAAACAACACCAATAGAACACCTGCACACAGAAACAAAAATACTGAAAGTTAGGGAACATTTAGACATGAGGGGAACACAATTCATGGCAGCAGCGACGACTAACCCACAACACCCTTGCCACTACATGTACAATCACGCACCGACACCTCGCACCATTAAGGTAACACCAGAGAGACATTATAACCAAATACTCCATTCCATACCACGCCCCACAGACATCACACAGTACAGAAAACACATACACACACACCTAACCCACAAAGCACTGACACGACTCGGTCCGAATGCGGTCCTAGGTGCGAAGCCGCCACCCATTAACAGGTCAGAGATCAGCCTGAGCAGATCGGATCGAGTTAACTTAGCACAATTCCGATGTGGACATTACCCCAACTTACTAACATATAAACACAGACTAGACAACTCCATAGACGACACCTGCCACCTGTGCCACGACACACCACAAACAATTGAACACATTATGACAGACTGTACCGCTCTAGCACAACAACGAACACAACACAACATCACTAGTGCGCTGAACCTCTGGTCCACTCCAAAGAGGGCGATCGGTTACCTGCGTGCCGCCGGCTTGCTCGATCAGGGTGGGCTGATCGGCTAAACAACAACAACAACAACAACATACAGGTGAGGTGGGTAAAGAACAAATATTTAAAAATGAGCATTTGCTTGTTTGTAGAAGGCTGCAGATAGTATGTAGATATGGGTTGTATTTGTAAGAGATTGAGCTGACCTTAGACAAAAATGGTTACTGACATACAAGGTCACAAAGTCATGACTTTTTGACAATTTTTGTATAAAATGACTTTTTTCAAAATGTTGCTTGAATTCATTATTTTTTATACATTGAACTAGTTATCAGCCACTTACAGCTTCTTGGGATTTTGTTGTACATGACTCAAGGTATTAATGTAAAAAAATTGAATTTTTTAGAAGGTATTTTTTTTTATTCAAGGTCAAAGGTCAACTTTTGAAGGGATTTTTTTATTTTTCACAGTAGAGATATTTAACAAGAGACAATAAACAAGGGGCTACTAAAGAGCTTTAAAATGAGACCAAAATCATTGCTCTAGCTTTAATAGTTTTTTAGTTACACCATTTTGAAAATAGTCATTTAACGCAAAAAAGGTCAAAATGTCACAACTTTGTGACCTTGTATCTCAGTAACCAAAGGTTAGTCAGCTCTAATAATTTGGGAATTTAAGTTTGGCATGTATATCTGCTATTGTGCCAAGTATGTGCCAAGTATGTGCCAGGCATGTAGACTACTTTAATATTAATCTATGTTTCTATTACAGGTCAATTTTTGATATATGTTGGTGATAATAGTTGATATATGATATAATGGATAATAGTGGTAAAGCCAGTGAAGCCACTTCTAGTGGTAAAACTTGTTCAAGTGGTGCAGATAAAGTTGATGTAAAAACACGAAAAAAAACCTGTATATTTGGATTAGGTCCTGGCATCACAAATAATGATGCAAAGATTGGAGGATGTCGCTTGCCAACAAGTGAACAAGTTCTTAGATGTTTCCTATTTCACCAGCAACAGGGTCTAAAAGAGAGAACTAAGCGAGATATAGCTAAAATTGTTTTAATAGAAATTCAACCATTCCACAATAAAGCCAACATACCAATGATTACTGAGAAAAAAGCATGAGAGAAAATAATTTCGTTGTCAGAAAAGAATGCGAAACTGAGAGAAATTCCATTGAAAAGAGAGCTACAAAGTACAAAGACAAGACTAGAAGATATGGAAATGCAACTTAAAATGACTTTTCCACTGTGGATTAAAAATGCCAAAAAAATTATGAGTAATCCAGAAGATATACAATTTCTTCAATCTATGCAAGGGGATAGAATTTCTTCTTTTGGAGCTCATGATCAAACTTTAGCATCCAAAATGAAGCGCATTAATTTTCGAAAATGCGAGAAAAGAAAGAAAATGCGAGAAAAGAAGATGGAAAATCCACACAGTCAACAGTCTGTTTAGGTACTCAAGCTATCATTCCTCATGACATTCTGAAAAGACCGAAACTTGTTTCTTTGGCATCAAGAATGAAAATGACTCCGGCGCAACAGGCTGCATTCACAAAAGCTTTTGTTGAAGAATGTGGTGGTAACACTAAGGCAGTGGCAACTTCATATGCTACAGCTGATAGAGCAAGACGCGAAGTAGCCCACAAAATTTCAAGTTCCATTAAAAAATCCTGGAATCCTCCTAAATTGGCCTCTCTTCATTGGGATTTGAAAATAATTTCTACTCTGCAGGATAAATATGTTACAGAAGAACGATTAGCCATATCAGTTGGAAATTCAATGGATCTCAAACTACTTGGTATTCCATCATATCATCCTAGTGCTGGTGGCAGTGGCCAATCTGGGAAAAACTTGACTGAAGAAGTTATGAAGCTACTGAAATTGTGGAACTGCTCCGATTCAATAGTGAACTTGGTTTTCGACACTACAGCAACCAACACGGGACATGTGAGCGCTGCATGCATAACTATCCAACAAGAGATTGGACGGCCTTTATTATGGTCTGCATGCAGGCATCATGTTGGTGAAGTTATTACGAGTCATGTGTTTCAGGACATGAAAGTAGAAACTTCGAGTGGACCAGAAATTAATGTCTCTAACAGATTTCGAGAAAAGTTTTAGTGGATTTCCAAGGATGAAAAATTGAAAAAAATTGACTTCAATCAGTACTCCAAAGCTGTCCTGGAGATTCTTCAGGAATGGACTGATTATGCAATTCAAATAAGTAATATAGAAAAGCAACATACACGATATGACTACAAACAATTTTCTGACTTAGTTGTGTTATTCTTAAATGCAGGACCTAGTGATAAGGATATAACCCTTCAGCAACCTGGTGCTATACATAGAGCCAGATGGATGAGTAAAGCAATATATGCTCTAAAAATTGCATTACTAGAAGATAATATCTCGAAACTACCTTCAGTAACAATCACAAACAAGCAACAAATTCTGAAACTAAGAGACTTTGCAACCTTCATTTCACTGATTTACTACCCATGGTGGATGACCTGCTCTTCAGTTTTTGATGCACCATGGCACGATTTGCAGCTTTACAAAAAGCTTCTTAGATACGAGGAAGTAAACAAGCAATAGCAAAAAGTGCTCTAACATCTTTGAAACGTCATCTCTGGTACCTTTCATCAGAGATGATTCCTCTTGTATTATTCAGCGATTTGGTTCCAAAAAATGAACTTCGTGCTATAACAAACCATCTACTTTCCTATAAACCACACAAGATTGAGACAGTGGTTCCAGAAGGTAGACATGGATCTAGTTTTGGAAAGCCTAATTTCCCTACCAATCTACGATCGGAAACCACACTAGCTGACTTGGTTGACAAAAACTCATGGTTCATATTCTCTTCACTACAGTTAGACTATGATTTTTTAATGGTTGAGATTGTTGAATGGAAAATAACAGCATCATTTATATCTTCCAAAGAAAAACTTTTGGCTATAAATGTCATAAATGATGGCTCTGAGAGGGCAGTAAAACTATGCGCAGTGACTTTTATGAGGCTGCAAGGACTGAAGAACATCTTCAAAATGTTCTCCAAGTTGTAGAAGCTGACAGAAAAGCCACTCCTAATCTGAGAAAGAGACAAGCTTCTTTATCATCTGTTTTAGAAGAAAAAAGGACAAAGAAGAAGAATTAAGATATCAATAAGCAATAAATCAATTTTTACAAGTATTTTATCATGAAATACCATTTTTAATAGGTGGAGGTGGTCGGTGGGATGCTTGGCAAGTTGGGTCCTCATCCCGCATCCTGGTAACTCACTTCATGATTCTCAGAATAATACAAAAAAAAGTCTAAAATGACAGATAATTTCATGAATTGAGGCTAAAACTTGCCTAAAACTAACTATATTTACAATTTTTTTTTCAAACAAAATCTACAACGCTTACACACAAGATTTTCTAGTCAAGCCATAAAATTCCACAATTGTCAAATTTTCATCTTCGAGGTGGACCCACTAAATATTGTCAGAACAGCTTGAAACGTGGACACTGAAGGTTTGTTGGGGATTGTAACCATAATATCATAGGGCAGAATCAATATTCAAAGTTCAAAATTTCACCCCTTATAGGCTGATGCACCCTAAATTGTGCGTATTTAGGGATCGGAAAACCCACGTGCCTTAAGGGAACATATTTGGGGCAGTCCAAAGATCAATGTCTGGTGTGGACTAATGCATGACCAGATAATTGGTCCTTTCTTCTTCGCTGAGAACACTATTTCCGCAACTGTGTACCTGGATATGCTCACCAATTACGCCATCCCCCAGCTGCAGGACAAGCAGCCAACTGTCATCATTCAACAAGATGGGTCATCCCCCTCATTGGGCGCATGTTGTTCATGAAACTCTCGACACAACATTTCCAAATCGATGGATTGGCAGGGATGGATGAGCCAATCCCATGGCCCCCAAGATCACCAGACATTACCCTGCTGGATTTCTTTCTCTGGGGTCATGTTAAAGATTTGGTTTATGCAACAGTTGTTCCAGATATCAGGACATTGGGAGAATGCATTACGGATGCAATTGCAACAGTTAACCCACAAATGTTGGAAAATGTGTGGCGTGAGTGTGAATACCATTTACATATTTTACGTGCCACTAGGGGTGCACATGTGGAAGCTTATTAAGTTCATTAACTATGTATCAAAACTTTGTATGTTTATCTACTTACAATTAAAACTGTGTTTGAATATGAGTGTTTATTTAAAAGTTATAGCATGCTTTAATCAGGGTAATCATTTATGGACACCCTGTATTATAAGGAACCAGAAAGTAATGAAACAAAACATTCAAGTTATTGTTTTTTATCTCCAAATAAAAACCTAACACTACAATGGTTTACATTTTTTTAAATACACTCATACCTATTATTAGAAAATCCCACCTTCATATAAAAAAATTACATTATTTTACTGACGGATGTGCAGGACAATACAAAAATTGTTTCAATTTTGTTAACATTTGTAAACATGAAGAAGATTTTGGGCTGTAATGTGAGTGGCATTTCTTTGCCACAAGCCATGGTAAGAGCGCTTGTGATGGGATTGGGGGTACAGTGAAAAATTCTATAGCCAGAGCGAGTATGCAGAGAACATTCGCAAATCAAATATTAACACCAGAAGACATGCTTGAATTTTGTTCAAACAATATAAATGACAGCACTAATTTTTTTTTAATAAATTCTGAAGAAATTGAAGCTATGGAAAAAATTTTAAGTGACAGATATGAAAAAAGTATGTGGCTAACAGGAACACACAAACTCCACAGATTTGTACCTATTAATGCAGTTAACATAAAAACATTTGAGTTATCTTCTGATGAAGTTGGTGAGGTGAGGATTATAAGCAAAGCTTTTCTAGGTGAAGATAATGTTGAAGCTAATCCGAAAATAGGAGACTACATAGGTTGTACTTAAAATGATCAGAAATGGTTGGGATTTGTACATTCCTATAATGAAGAATTTGATGACTTTGAGGTTAGCTTTTTGCACATATCAGGATATAGTGTTTACTATTACTTTCCACAAATTAGAGATACATGCCACATATCAAGAGATAAAATTTTAGGTGTGTGTGTTCAATTTGTATTTTTGCTGTTTATTTTCATCCATGTGAATATATCATTTGTAGTTCTCTATTTTAGTCTGCAGGCGTAAAAATGTCAAAATTTCACAATGTACATATTTTTTCAATAATTTTTAAAATATCTTGCAACTTGATACCCATGTTTTTTATTGTTTGTATCTTTTAACTATTAATGGAGGTTTAATAAATGAATTTTTTTTTTTTTATTTCACTGCTTAGGGGAGGTGGGGGTCAAAAATAAAAAAGGGGGGGAATTTTCATTATTCTACACATTTGAATGTGGTAGCATTTAATAGATCTCTTCATGCTGATTCTAAAAATGTATAGTTTTATAGGTCTATGGTAAGATGTTAGGGAGTTATTGCCCAATAAATTTAGGTGGTAAAGTGGGGGCCCATATCTCAAACACTATGGGTCATAGAACTTTTTTATTTGGACCAGTGAAATCAGCACCTGGAAGAACATGATGATGTCAATTTTCATCAAAATCTGAGTTGGAGTGGTGACATGCATTGGATGATCTCTCCTGGAATAACCCAGAGGTGAAATAACCAATATTAACCTGTTAGGTTAATTGAACATAAGAAATTTTTATAATGGGCACACTAGGGGCCACTTTGGCCCATCGAGGTGGCTCCACTATGTAAAAACTGCCTGTACATTGGCAACAACCAATTTTTATAAAACTAATTAATTATCAATTTAAAACTAAAGATAGAATCTCGGGATCCTGAGGATCAAAGTCATAATAGGCTACTATCCACAAATATGTTACACTCTATATCTATTTATAACTGACATGCAAATATATCAGATCCAAAGAATCCAGTCAATTTCATTATGGTACCCATCAATACCAGTAGGGTACCATGCCAACCAAAAATAAGTAACGGTCCATATCAATTGCGGACCAAGTCATAATTTACAACCATATACATTACAATATATATACTTAGGAGGAAAAGTGTAGGTGTGGCTGTAAAGACAGTACAGTAATGTAGAAATGTGTGTGCACCCATTTTGGGTTTCCCATTTAAAGGTGTTTGTGGGACAAGTTAAGATCATGAGTTTTTCAATACCTCACAGTATTATGTAGGGCACTGCTTGGCAGAGGAATTTCTTTAAATGTGGTGTGTAAGGACAGAGAGTATCCCCTAACCCAAGATGCTGCCTCCCTATATCCCACAACACTTGTGTTGAGCTCTGGGATCTATCACCTAAATGCACATAATATATATGAAATAAACTAGTACCATTCATGCAGTAAAAATGGGCTTAAACACAATCACCAGATGTCCCTTGCAGACATCAAACTATCCAACCTTCTTTTGAAAGAATCAAGTGTATCTGAAGTCACTTCTTCTGTCAGACTGTTCCAAAACTTAATTACTCTGTTTGTAAAACTATGTTTTCTTAAATTTGTTCTACATCTTGGCTTAAATAATTTCATACTATGACCTCTAGTCTGGTTATTGTGATCTTTAATGAAAAGAGACTCAAAATCTATCTTATCCAACCCTTTTATCATTTTATACATCTCTATCATATCACCCCTTAACCACCACCTTTTTAATGAGAACATGATTAGATACGCCAGTCTTTCCTTATAGGCCCTATGTCAATTGTCTTAGAGATGGGATCATTCTTGTTGCTCATTTCTGTACTCTTTCCAGCTTTTCAATATCTTGTATCAAATAGGGACTATTAAATTGAATACAGTATTCGAGGAGGGGTCTCACATATGAAATGTATAGTCGCTTTATAATATTGGGTGATTTGTATTCAATGTGTGTCTACATGAGATTGTATAGAAATCAGAAATAAAGCAAATGCTAGACTCAGTGATTTGAGGGTTTAAGTTATCTGCCCAGGCTGTTACTCTAAGTCTTTTTGTATTGTCATTGCTTCTGCTACTGACTTAACATTATGGCCTAATTTTGTTATCATCAGGAAATTTTGAGGTTTTACAGGATAGGCCTTTCTCTAGATCATGCTAGACTCAGTGATTTGAGGGTTTAAGTTCATTAGTTACAGTGACACCCAAGTCTTTCTCTTTATCATTATTTTTAATCCAAATTCCATTCATATTGTATTCAAATTCTGGATTTTTTGGCCCAATATGCATAACCTTGCACTTATCAACATAAAATCTCATCTCCCACTTATCTGCCCAGGCTGTTACTCTAAGTCTTTTTGTATTGTCATTGCTTCTGCTACTGACTTAACATTATGGCCTAATTTTGTTATCATCAGGAAATTTTGAGGTTTTACAGGATAGGCCTTTCTCTAGATCATTTATATAGACAACAAAATGCAGAGGTCCCAGCACAGACCCCTGTGGGACTCCGCTCAATACGAGTCTCCAAGTAGACTTATTTCCATTTAGATGAACTTTGTTTCTCAGCCATTCTTCTATCCAGTCAGCTATATGACCTCTTATACCATGGGCTCTAACTTTTATCACAATCTTGCATGAGGAACAGTTTCAAATGCCTTTGCAAAATGTAAGTATACTATATCTACTGGCTCTTTATTGTCCAAATGCAATAGGACTCCATCATAAAATTCAATCAAGTTGGTTAACCAGGACCTTCCACTTCGAAAGCCATGCTGGCTATCATTTATAAGGTTGCACTCTTCAAGGAACTCAGTAACTTTACCTCTGATACTTTTGAGTAATTTGCAAATAATGGAGGTGAGGCTGATGGGTCTGTAGTTTTTTGCCAAGTTTCTATTTCCTTTTTTAAAGATTGGAGCCACATTTGAATGCCCAGTTAGGTTAATTGAATGCCCGGTTAGGTCAGCTGTACACCCTTGATGATTGGTTATGTTGACATGATATTTTTGTTAGTTTAAATGAAAATGATGATAGTAAACTTTTCTGGTTAATTTTGAGGTGTTTTGTACGAAACTGCCATCCATTTCCTGTGCAAATGCGTAGTTTTTGAGATGATGATATCTCAAAAACTATGGATTTGCACAGGAAACAGATGGCAGATTCGTGCAAAACACCTCAAAATTGACCAGAAAAGTTTCTCATCATAAAAACAAACTGGGTGTAAAAATGAATAATTACCCTCATTGTATCAAGATTTGTGAAGCTTAAGATTTTTAAGGTTGCATTCTTTTCTATAGTTTTATTGGCATTTCTTTACTATTACACCGGTCTCCGGTAGAAAGTTTTAAATCTGGTTTTCAATGTTTTTCAATGTGCTGAATTAAAAAATGATACTCATTTCCATCACAAATGATTTGCTAAAGAGTTATTGACGCTTAAACTCTCTAACAGGAAAAGGGTAAAAAAATGGCGCTTCCACTGATTGAGGTGATTAAGGTATTTTTTTAAATTTTGGATAAGGTTAGGTTGCTTTAGGTTAGGTTGCTTTAGGTTAGGTTGCTTTAGGTTAGGTTGCTTTAGGTTAGGTTGCTTTAGGTTAGGTTGCTTTAGGTTAGGTTGCTTTAGGTTAGGTTGCTTTAAAAATCTTTGGAACCACTCATTTTTGTGATTCTCCTCACCCAAAAACTTCCGGTTCCTACTGGGGGTGCCCCAGGTAAAAAAAGGGTAAAAAGTTTTAAAAGCTTTAAGCTCCAATAACTAACAAATCATTTGTGATGGAAATGAGTATCATTTTTTAATTCAGCACATTGAAAAACATTGAAAACCAGCTTTTAAAACTTTCTACCAGAGACTGGTGTAATAGTAGATATGTACCATTTTATTGACTAAATAATTGACTCCCCAAAAATTGGGGGGCTGCAGGCACCCTAGTTACTTAGGCCAAAGGCCCCAGTACCGCAGGTCTAGCTAAATGGGCCCATAGGGCGGCCCATTTAGCTAATTTGTACAAGTTAATTTTCTATTGTTTGTGCCTAGATGCATGTGCATTCTGGTTAAAAATATTTTGAAATTGTAAGTTTATTTAGTGTTTATATTTATAGGCTATCTCGAAAAGAGGAGAAAACAAATATTATATTTGTGCATTTATCCATGTATTTCCTGTAGCCTTAGGTCTTTAAAGTATCTTTCATGCATTTATTAATTTTTTTTATTTGGCTAGGGCTTGGCTAGTAAAGTCTCAAGTTAATAACTAGCCTGTAACCCTAAGCTGAACCTTAGACCTATGCCTCTTGATATACAGTGAGCCTATCATAGGTTCAAACTTTGGTATTTCTTTATTACACCAGACTGGTCTCTGGTAGAAAGTTTTAAAAGCTGGTTTTCAATGTTTTTCAATGTGCTGAATTAAAAAATTATATTTCCATCGCAAATGATTTGTTAGAGTTATTGTTGCTTAAACTCTCTAATGGGAAAAAGGTAAAAAAATGGCGCTTCCACCGATTTTAATTTGAATCAGTTTTAGGTTAGGTTTGCTTAGGTTGTTTTAGGTTTGGCCAATTTTGAAGGTGAAATTTATGTTTTTCAGCACATTGAAAAACTGAAAACCAGCTTTTAAAACTTTCTACTGGAGACTGGTGTAATAGTAATATTTACCCAAACTTCAATGGATCACCTGATGATCAGGGCTCTCAGCCTTCTTTAGTTAGCCTTATAAGGCTAACTAATGAAAATATCATGACTTAACATAACCAATCGTTAGGTCAACTGTATGCCCTTGACGATTGGCTAGGTTCCACTTCAATCTCCAAGTTATACAGCTCTATACTTGAGAAAATACACTAAGTTAGAAATGGTTCGGGCTAGAGCAACTAAAATGAATCCAGAACTAAGAAGTAAACTATTTGAGGAAAAATTAACTGAATTACGTACATGTATTCACTTGAAAAGTGTCGACTTATAGTAACTAATTTGAGTATTTAAAAGTGATAAATGACTTTGATAATGTAAATTACGGAAAGTTATTTGGCACTTATTCCTTTTTTCTCCGCAGTTTCTTTTTCCCCAGTTAGGTCAACTGTCCGCCATTGACAATTGGTTAGGTTAAGTCATGATATTTTTGTTACGGGGGAAAAGAAATAAGTGGAATATTTTAATGAAAATATCATTACTTAACCTAACCAACTGTCAAGGGTGTACAGTTGACCTAACTGGGAAAAAAAGAATTGCGGGGGAAAAGGAATAAGTGCCAGTTATTTGATAGGAGTACAGAGTTACAATCACAAGAACAAATGGATATAAAATGAAGGTAAAAAATTTAAGAATAATGCTGGGATAAATAGTCCAGGCAATCTAGAGCAAAAATAGCTTCAACCTGGGAAAAATTGCTTCAGAAGCTTTCTAAACTGTTTCCAGCTCAGGAACCATTGCCAGAATAACATATCCAAAATCGACAAAATTGGACCCCGGGAACACCCCCAAAAATGAAATTCAAAATGGCGGACTGGCAGTTTCCTACGAAATACAATAAATTTTAATTTCGCTTGTAGAGAGAGTTATGACGTTTTTCTTGATCAGTAAAAATATTTTAAAACACACATTTTCGTTTCTAAATTAACCTATATGACACTAAAAATTGTATTAGGCGGCTAGTATTAAACTATGACGTCACGTAATGTAAATAAAATATACTGTATGGAGTGTATGTGAGAATGGACATTGCTACATCTTATAAAACTTATATTATATACAAACTCTTTAATTCCTACTACCACTATCAAATCTGCGTATTTGTGCTTGTCATTTTCTTTAAAAACTGTTATTATGTACTCCTTTTAAATACTGCAACACAGTTTATTAATTTGTGTTTTCTGTTTCAGACTGACTCGGTGTACGGCTGACTCGGTGTGCGTCCGCCTTCAAGAATGCAGACCCCTGAAGAATTGTGCGTGATTTGTAAGGAGAAATTGGACAGCGGACAGGAAGTGGTTCACATCTCGCAAAAAGGAGCAGATGGTAAAATGCATCCAGCCGCAGCCGTGGAAGCGATGTTGTTGCAACAGCTGGAATAAGTGTTCACGTTGATGTAGGAAAAGGTTTACGGATAAAAGACCATTGAAAAAAGAAGCGACAGACGCAGCCGAGGCAATACCAAGGAAAAGTGCTCATTTTCATGAATACGCATTTTCCAGTGCTACTCACTGTTTGTTTTGTGATACCTTTGTGGACTTTTTTTCCAAACACAAACCAAAATCAGAGCATGTCAAAATAAGAACTACAGAGTTCTCCGAAACCATAAAAAGGTGCTGTGAAAGCCGCTGCGATGAATGGTCATTTAATGTAAAAGGTCGTCTGGAGTATTATCTTCGTGATCTTCCTGCTGCAGATTGTGTCTACTATCACACCTGCAGCGTAAATTTTCGAAGTGGAAAAAACATTCCTCGCACATACTCCTCCGATGATCATGATTCGAAGAAAGGCAGACCAACTAATGAAGAGCAACACCAAGCATTCCTTCAGACCTGTGCTTACCTGGAAGAGAATGATGATGAACAACTGTTGATTGGAGACCTAATTTCCAAAATGGAGGAATATCTTCAAGGAAGTCAGAGCTCTGTCTACGAACGCAGGCACATGAAGAGAAAGCTTTTAGAACGTTACGGAGACAAGATCATAATATCAGGTGAAAGTGGGAAGGCAGATGTAGTAACACTACGAGAGACAGCTAATGAAATTCTTATAGATTATCACAAAAAAGTCGAAAGAATGTGATATAGATATAGAGCTAAAGAAGATTTACCTAGTAGAAGCTGCTGCAAAAATAATCAGAAGTGATATCAAGTCTGTCGACTCACCTAGAAAAGATGTGTATCCATCTCCAAATGACATCACTGCAGAAAGTGCTCTGATTACATTCCCAACAGTCTGAAATTGCTATTATCAAAAGCATTTGCGGGACAGGATGCTTCAAGAAAAATAGGTGCAATTGGGCAGAGCATTATGCAAGCAACCCGTCCTAGAGGATTACTATGTCCACTACAGATCGGTTTGTCGGTTCAGCTACACCACAACTTTAGGTCAAGGTACCTTATTGACGTTCTCCATCAGCTGGGTTCTGTTCGTCATATGCAGAAGTAACAAGATTCGAAAGAAACGTGGCGCTGGCAAGGGGTCTGGCTCTTTTACTGTTGATGAAAACACTGCAGTCCTTCTAGCAGCAGATAACGTCGATCATGATGTCTGCACTTTGGATGGGAAGAATACCTTTCATGGAATGGGTATGATTGCCGCAATAACTCCGAAGATCAAGATCCACCCTTCTATTCACAGGCGTAATGTTGGTGACAATGACATTAAGAAGATTGCAACTGTTGACATTAGGGAATATAGACACGCGAGAAGCATGTTGAGGGACATCTCATTCCGCGAACTTCCAGTACCCACTGCCACCATAAGTCGACTTAGTCTTCTCTGGCAGATATCTTCAGCAGAAAGATCAGGTCCAAGTTGGTCCGGAACAATGCAGGCAATTCACGGTGGATCAAGTGTCTCACATCCAGGTGTGGCGTCGATCACGTTCCTTCCCATCATAGATATGTCACCAACTGACATGACCTGCATATTTTCGACATTACTATATTTGAGCAAGATAGCACGCGATCAAAAAGTCCCATGCATTATTACCTTTGATCAGCCTTTGTTCTGGAAAGCTTCCCAAATCATCAATGAACAGAGAGACCTGCAGGACATTGTTTTAATGCTGGGATCATTTCACACACTGATGAATCTTTTGGAGCAGTCGGTACTCTTATGAATGGTTCAGGATTGTCTGAAGTACTTCAAGAAATATACGGACCAAATGCCGTGCAACACATGATGTCTGGAAAAGCTGTTTCAAGAGCGATACGTGGTCATATGATAGTAGATGCAGCTCTTAGTACCTTACTATCGCAGACGTTTTCCCTCGTAATGAAGATGGAACTCCTCATGACCTCCATAAGGAAGCTTGTGACCTGCTCGACGATGTTATGACCGCCAAACAATCAGTTGAGGATGTGGAATCTTCGAATGCATTGTCTCAGATTGCTACCACTTTGGATGCGAAGAAAACTGACCTACAATCTACTTCGCAAACAAGTCAACTCTGGTTGGAATATCAGCGAATGATCAACATTGCACGTTCCTTGATAACAGCAGACAGAACCGCCTCGTGGGATTTGCACTTGCAAGCTATGCTGGAGACCATCCCCATAATTGCAGCAGCCGGACATCACAATTACCTGAAATCGATATACAGTACCTGTACCTGCAGAAAATGTTAAGTTTGCCTTCTGAAAATCCAGCCGTTTACAAAATGTTCCAGGAAGGTAAGTTTGTGGTAAGAAGAAGCGACAGATTATGGGCCGGACTCGGCACAGACCTGGTGATAGAACAAGTACTAATGCGTTCCCTGAAAAGCAGAGGCAGACTGACACGCGGAAGTGGATTTACAGACATCCAAAGGACAACGTGGCTCTTTTCTATGCCTCTGTGTTCCACTTATAACTTAGCAATGCAGGAATACACCAGAGTTTTGTTGGAAAGTAGTGAATAGCACAAGGAAATGAGGGGAAGTAGACAAATCAGGGACAGTAATGACATGAAGAAAGTACTTGAACGTCTGGAATCCTTATCCCCATTCCATTCTACCTCGGGTCTCTGCAACATTGTAACAGGGCTAACTGCTGATCCTGGAGTTAACGTTCATCAATTGCATTCAATCGGTACGAACATTGTCGTAAAAATGATTGGGAAACAAGCCTTTACATATTCTGCCAAAAGATCTGACAAAGTGAAAACACTAGGATCTGCTTCTGCCGTTGTGATCACTGATGCTTCAGATATAGAAGTAGATCCTGCACTACTGTTTCAGAGAATGATGACTGTTGCCACTGGCGGAGACATGAATCTTGAAGATGTCATGTGTTACGAACTGTGTGCATATCCTCCTGCATTGCTCGAATCACGAAGTATCTTGAGGAAACCCGATAAGTCTCAGCTAGCTCATGCAATAATCAAATACACTGACACTTTACGCATGGAAGAAGTTCAAGAAATTCAGTGCACAGACCAGTACGTATTGGATGGTGGATCTCTACTACATCGTGTTTCCTGGCTTCAAGATGAAACATATGACAGCATCGCCAACTCATATGCCGATTTCACTCTGAAAACATATGGAAAAGCAATCATTGTTTTTGATGGCTACAGCAGCTCTCCTACGATCAAGGACATGACCCACAGAAGATGCAGCACCAAGACAAGCAGAAATGTGATCTCAGTCCAAGCATGAAGTTGTTGGCCAGAAGGAACACTTCTTGGCTAATGAAAACAACAAGCAAGCATTTTATTTCCCTCGTAGGTAAGCAGTGATTGAAGAAGCACGGGTGTACTGTTCACAAGGCAGATGGGGATGCTGATGTGGACATCGTTCGGCAGCAGTTTCCTCATCAGAAAATGCAACTACAACAGTAATAGGGGAAGACACTGACTTGCTGATTCTCCTTCTGTACCATGCCAAGGACAGTGGTTTCAAGTTGTACATCGCAGCGATATAAGATGGGGACCATCTCCTAATCCTGTGTATGATATTCTCAGCATTCAATCATGTTAGGCAATGACATCTGCAAGTATCTCCTGTTTGTGCATGCTTTCACGGGCTGTGATAGCACATCCAGAATTTTTTCGATCGGTAAAGCCAAAGCATTCGACACACTGATGAAGGTGGCTGAAACTCCGTGTAGTTGCAAATACATTCTGTTCTGATTGTTGCCAACACTCTGACATTGAAGCCGCTGGAAGAAAGGCAATGCTTCTGTTGTATGGCTGCAAAAACACTTGAATCCACTAACGCACTACGTCATCGAATGTTAGTTGAAAAGGTAGCTACAGCTAAATCTTTTGTTACACCCGAACGTTTGCCACCTACCGATGCGTCCAAAGTACCACAGCTTTCGCACATACTTTCAAATACTAATCTGGAAGTCTACAGAGAGAAGATCGATGCAGAAACAGTGGGGTTGGTATGTAAAGAATAATTCCTACTACCCTACAGCCTGCGACAAGCCACAGCGCTCCAAATTATCTACTCAACATGATCCGCTGCTCCTGCAAGACGAAATGTGCTACTTCAAGATGTGGATGCAAGCGTAATGGAATGCCCTGTTCAGCCGCTTGTGGCGAGTGCCAAATCAGTGGTTGCGATAACAAACCCAAGTACCGGTAATCTATCCGATGATAGTGATGAAGAGGATTAATTTCTGTATGTTTGTGACCAGGTATCACTTCTTCTGTAATGAACATAACTTGAAACTGGGAAAAAAATAATTATTGTATTATTGATTATAAAAATCTGTAAAAAGCTATATAACATTATATTTGCGTAATAACTGGTTGTGTTGTATATTGTTGAATTATTTAAAACATTACAACTGAAAGAAAAAGCATCAAATGTATCTCTATAAATAAAAGCGTAAATTATATTTTTTTTTTTTCGTAGGAAACATCCAGTCCGCCATTTTGAATTTCATTTTTGGGGGTGATCCCGGGGTCCAATTTTGTCGGATTTTGGATATGTTATTCGGCAATGGTTCCTGAGCTGGAAACAGTTTAGAAAGCTTCTGAAGCAATTTTGCCCAGGTCTAACTACAAATTTCCTGGACTAAAACTGAAGATCAGGACCCTCAGCCTTCTTTATAAGGCTAACTAACGAAAATATCATGATCTAACCTAACCAATTGTCAAGGGCGTATGGTTGACCTGATGATTGGTTAGGTTAGGTCATGATATTTTTGTTAGCCTTATAACTGCAGGGTTGGCAAGAAACCCACTTTTTTTTAAAAAAGCCCACCCCATGTGGGTTTTTTCGGGTTTTTTCACAAAACCCGAAAAAACCCGGGTAAAATTGGGTTTTTTCATATGTCCATATGGTAGTTCATATTAGACCTACGTATTCTTATTTTTATAATAATACTGTACTGTACCGTACACTATTAATATAACATTTGTCTTGTTTTTAGCAAAAAGGTTGCCTTCCAGGCAATTAAGCATAAAAAGTTATTATTTTCTCAGATTGAGCTTCACAACAAAATTTGGAAAACATGGACCAATTTGAACTAAATTTGGTGTGGTAAATTATCCTATTTGTTAGGCTATACTTCCTATGGAAGACAGGCCCCTGTGTCTTCTGCTGGAAGTAGATGAATTACAGCTCCCAAAGGGAACTTAATTCAGCTAGTTATATCTATTTAATTCATATTACTGAATATTTTTTCTTTTATTTCACAGTTAAATAAAACAAACTGGCAACAGCATATTTATCCTTACTGCTAGCCTACAGAATTAGTCTGTTTGAAGTTATAACTGCATTAAATAATGCCAAAGACCTTTGGATCAGGAAGAAAATCAGGGCATGAATGGAGTGAAGTCAATATTATTGATGGGACTAGTAAAGTTAGATGCAAATATTGCAGTAATGAAATAAGTAATAAAATAGAGCGAATAAAAATGCATTTAATGAAATGTTTGAAACACATGGAATCAAGAAACAAGACTGACAATACTGCCAGTACATCATCTTCATACTGCCATGACATAGACCTCTCAGATGATCCAGACTCAGCCTCACCACCACTGACACAATTACAGATGAAAAAAAGAAAAATTCAAAAGAAAGTAAGCGATTTTGGCATGACAACAACAACTTTGCAGAAAAATGTCATTGATAACAAAATAGCCAAATTCTTTTATGCAAATAATATTCCATTTCTATGTGCAGAGTCTAAGTATTTTATTGAAATGATAGAGACTCTAAGACCAGGCTACACTCCACCTTCCCGTCGAAATTTGTCTGGTCCACTTTTAAATACAATCCATGAAGAAGTAGAAAATTCCTTGAAGATGCAGTTGACTGAAGAATCAGGATGTATAACACCCTGATTGGCTGATGTCTACACTCTATAACCTGCTACCTCACCCAAAGAGTTATACCTGTAGGTCTATTTGTTGACTCATGTTTGCTTGCTTTGCATGTAAAATCATTATAGGTGCCTATATGACAATTTTTAAAAATAATTGCATATGCACTTCTTAAGTTTCATGAAAAAACCCACAAGTGGGTAAAATAATGGGTTTTTTCAAGTGTTTTTTTTTAAAAAAACCCGGGTGGGTTCTTTCGGGCTGGGCCCACTAGTGCCAACCCTGCTTATAAGGCTAACTAACGAAGGCTGGGGGCCATGATCTTCAGGTGATCTGACATTCACATTTGTCTTTTCAATTGTTAAATAAAGTAGGAGAATTTAGACATATCAATTGACATATACTGAAATAACTAACAAAATGTACAGTATAGCTAATGTGAAATGTCTAATGCATGAGACATTTCAAAATTAAAAAAAATTGAGACAGTGAAACACCTAAGGAAATGTCTACTTCTATTTAGAATGTAAGTGTTGTCCAGTGTGTGATAATTCACGGATGAAGTAGAGTGATTTTGCTTTGTGAGGTAACATTTTTCATATCTCGCAACATTAAAAAATCTAGAAACATATGTTGGTTCTGATTAGGTTAGGTTAAGCTAGATTAGTAAGTACATCGCTATTGACTGACTTAATAGAGGCCACCCTTCAAGTCTTCAACTGAATCTGAAACACTTATTACATCCTTCTTGGTTTGATGACATTAAGGTTAGGTTAGGTTAATTAGTTTATTAGATATATAGATTTAAAAAAGTCAATACCTCGCTTATGTGGAGATGCGCACATTGTGTGTATGTGTAAAACTCCCTCCTCCAATAGCCCAACTGAGGGAGAATGAGTCTGTTGGTTTTTGGCAATTGCTCAATCATCAGGTTAATGTAGATCCAGGCGTGCACAATAAGGCTAATTTTAAATATTTTAGCATGTCCTATAATGTCTAACTGCCTGTAACAGCAGTAGTAGCAATACTTAGGTTTTAAACTTTATAAAAAATTTCAGTGGAGTAGGCTCGTGATATTTTGTGATTTGTTATAACAATTTTTGTACTATGCAAATACCTAAATTAAGGGTACTACCTTTTTCTAAATACTTTGCAAGTGAAGCTTGTGATGTATTTAAAAAAAAGGTAGTAATTTAGGCATTTGCAAAGTACAAAAATCATTATAACAAATTGCAAAATATCATGAGCCTACAGTATTATAGTTATCAACATAGCTTTGATGAATACAGTACTAGATTCCTTCATAATGGTAACTTTTCATTTTGTTTTGAGTTCAGAAAGTAGAATCAAACAAGGTGGATGGGTTTGGGAAAGCAGATGCTCTTATTACAGCAGTAGGTGCTGCCCAGGAGGTTATTTACTCCAAATCAACTGCAACACAGACATGACTCTTTGGCTATGAACTCACTGACTTTGTTATGGTTTGTACCAGGGCTGTGGAGTCAGAGTCGGAAGCAATTTTGGTGCTGCTGGAGTCGGAGTTGGAGTCAGTAAAAATGTACCAACTCCGACCTCAATATAAATTTTAATAAAATATGTTTTTGTGTGTGATATCACTGGCAGCTATGGTGGTTAAACCACTTAAATAATAAACACACACAATGTTTTCCATTTCAGACACTAATGCCATTAATTCATTTTTTCTTTCCAGATAATATTTTTAATTTTTAATGCTTATTTAATTTCGAGTTCTTTCTAAATTTCATAAGTTTTTAACTTTCAAGTCTAAAACCCATTTCACAATGGCAAAGACACTTCCAACAAAGTCTCCAGTTTTTTAATAATTTACAATAACCACAGATGGAAAACATTTTGTGTGTCAGTGTATGATAGATGATGATGATGGTGAAAAATTATGTGAAGCAAAAATCAGTGGTTTTACTGGCTCTGATAAAAATGCACCAACCAGAGCATCAAATTTGAAAAGACATTTGCAGCGTTTCCATCCCAAAATTTTAGAAGTTGTCATTGAGAAAGATAGTAATAAAAACCTTCCAACTACTTCAAAGTTAACAAAAGATCAGAAATCTACTGAATGACAAGCACCACTTACAAGATTCTTTACTACAGACAAAGTTACCATAACAATGACCACAGAAAAGTTCAAGAAGCACATCATCGAACTGGTGGTAAGAACTGGTGTAGCCTTATCTTTATTTTCACAACCAGCCTTTCTAGGCCTAAATGGAGAAATGGCCAAGAAACTTGGAGTTTCTCTGGAAAGACAAAGTATCAGAAAAATTATAGTTGAAGAAGCCACAAATAAAAAGGAAGAACTTCAAAGAGCTCTTAAGGGACGCTTCATGTTTGTTAAAATGGATGCAGCCACGCGTCATAGAGTTAACTATTTTGCCATTAATGCTAGATTTGTTGATGAAAACAATAAAATGGTAACTCAGACATTGGGAGTAAAGGACACCGAGGCCTATTTTTCTGACTTGTCAGCAGTGGCAGTAAAGGACACCGAGGCCTATTTTTCTGACTTGTCGGCAGTGGCTGGCGGATGATGATGGTGAGACTTTTTTCCTCTTTTTCTGAATGAATGTTAACCCACGAATGATAGGTGTTGCTCCTTACTTAACCCCTTATTCTCTTCTCTTAACCCCCTACTCTTTCCTTTCTCTCGGGCTAGCCTTAGAGTGGATCTTAGGGTCTTTGTTAGCCTTAGCTTCTGTAGATTCTGTAGATGACAGCGACTATCTTCAGAAGTTAGTGGAGGAAGTTTTACAAGACTTTGTAATTAAGAAAGAGCAGATTCTATGTATTGTCACAGATAATGCTTCAAACATGCTAAGCACGATAGAAAAGCTGAATAAAGTTGATGAAGAAAAAGTGGCTAATGAAAATGACATTCCTGAAACTGATTCTCAAACAGCACAAACAGAACAGAGCAATGAAATTTTAGATGATATTGTTGAAGAAGCATCTAAGCTCTTTCTAATCCAACATATGCGTTGTGTTGTACATACATTTCAGCTAGCAATAAGAGATGGATTGAAAGATCGCCATGCAGCTACTCTGATAGGGGTCATTCCATGTCAAGTCAGCCACCTAAAACACTCACCCCTTTCAATTTTGCTCATACTTGGTACAATAGCAGATATACATGCCAAACCTAAATTCCCAAATTATTAGAGCTGACTGACCTTTGGTTACTGAGATACAAGGTCACAAAGTTGACATTTTGACCTTTTTTGCGTTAAATGACTATTTTCAAAACGGTGTAACTAAAAAACTATTAAAGCTAGAGCATTGATTTTGGTCTCATTTTAAAGCTCTTTAGTAGCCCCTTGTTTATTGTCTCTTGTTAAATATCTCTACTATGAAAAATAAAAAAATCCCTTCAAAAATTGACCTTTGACCTTGAATAAAAAAAAAAAACCTTCTCCTAAAAAATTCAATTTTTTTTACATTAATACCTTGAGTCATGTACAACAAAATCCCAAGAAGCTGTAAGTGGCTGATAACTAGTTCAATGTATAAAATAATGAATTCAAGCAACATTTTGAAAAAAGTCATTTTATACAAAAATTGTCAAAAAGTCATGACTTTGTGACCTTGTATGTCAGTAACCATTTTTGTCTAAGGTCAACTCAATCTCTTACAAATACAACCCATATCTACATACTATCTGCAGCCTTCTACAAACAAGCAAATGCTTATTTTTAAATATTTGTTCTTTACCCACCTCACCTGTATGTTGTGCATGTATGTGATGGTTTTCAGTAGTTGACAAGATTCTTGTGGGCCACCCAATTTATTGTGATTTCTAGAAGAGAAAACAATTTTTAATGTATACCTAGATAGCTACCTAATTAACAAATACAAGTAACATATTAAAATGTACATACAATATGTATAGGTATAGTGCTCTCCATTTATCACAACTTAAAATGTATGCAGTGTATATATAGTTACATGACCATTTTAATTTTGAATTCTTACCTTTCTGTGCTGTAATAATTTATATTTATATTTATATTTAATTATGAAATAAAGGTACCACATATGATACCATGTTGTGAGTGCGTATAGTTTTTCCATATACTGGGGGGGCCGGAGAAAAATTTGTGTTATAGATAAAATTTTTTGATAAACTGTTTTAAACCATGTGAAATGGATTAAAAGAATGAAATAGGAATTTAGGAAGAGAGAGGTTACTCAAGACCTATTTAAATATAAAAGTTCAAGAGGCCAACTTCTCAAGTTTAGTTAAAGTTATGTCAATCGGTTTGACTCCCTTTAGGTATAGGAAATTTATGGAATTAAAGTAAAGTTATTAAGCATTTTAACTGCTCAATTTGTGTAAGGTTTATAAGTCACCAGTCTTAATTTTTTCTTGTAAAAGTTTTCTGGCTTTCAAAGCAGTCTTTCTTTGAGGCCTGTCTGGTTTAATTTGAGTTACATCAGGTACATTGAGAGATTCCTCCCCAATAGTATCCTGATCCATCATTTGGGGTAATGGTTCTAATTTAGCCCCACACTCCAAAGGATATAGTAATGCGATATCTCTGGTGGTTTCACCAGTTGCTGTTTTCAGTTTTACAACCCTGGTAATTTCATCTTCACCAGTTTTGAGTTCCAAGACCTTTCCCATTGACCAATGTTGTCTTGGTGTCTTGTCATGTATGAACACAATGTCCCCAATTTTGACTGAATCATTCCAATTTTGTTTTGTTTTCAACAGTTTGTAAGAGAGCCCTCTTGTCAAAAAGTCTGCAGGATATTCTCTTGTTTTTATGTACCTAAATTTGATACCAAGGGATGTGTTTGCATTTTTTATTTCTGTTAGTTTGTTTTTCACAAATATGTTTTTGCAAGAAGTTGTATCTGTTTTGGTCACCCATGTTAGATAAATTTGACTGTCTGTCCATAAGTAAATGTCTGTTATATCAACTTCTTTATACACTTGTGAGAGAAAGTCTTCTGTTTTAAAAACCAAAGCATTCCAAGTGTTTTTGTGTAATTGTTTGGTGCAATGTTCCCATTGTTGTCTTTTGTTATTTGTTCATTTAATTTAGGAGAATTAGAAAGAGTTTGTACTGTATTCAAACCTCCTACCACTTCAGACTAGTCAATACCCGTAGTTTTAGTGGAGTAAATGTTACTCCTTCACAGGTAGATCTGGAGGGCTTGGGGCTTTGAATCCTGTACTGTCTTTGTATTGTTTGGCCTATGGCCAAGGGAGGCCACAAGACCCTTGTTGTTTGGTCTCTGGCCAAAGGAGGCCACAATACCAATGTTGTTTGGTCTCTGGCCAAAGGAGGCCACAATACCAATGTTTGGTCTCTGGCCAAAGGAGGCCACAATACCAATGTTGTTTGGTCTCTGGCCAAAGGAGGCCACAAGACCCTTGTTGTTTGGTCTCTGGCCAAGGGAGGCCACAAGACCCTTGTTGTTTGGTCTCTGGCCAAGGGAGGCCACAAGACCCTTGTTGTTTGGTCTCTGGCCAAAGGAGGCCACAAGACCCTTGTTGTTTGGTCTCTGGCCAAAGGAGGCCACAAGACCCTGGTGTTTGGTCTCTGGCCAAAGGAGGCCACAAGACCCTTGTTTGGTCTCTGGCCAAAGGAGGCCACAATACCAATGTTTGGTCTCTGGCCAAGGGAGGCCACAAGACCCTTGTTGTTTGGTCTCTGGCCAAGGGAGGCCACAAGACCCTTGTTGTTTGGTTTCTGGCCAAGGGAGGCCACAAGACCCTTGTTGTTTGGTCTCTGGCCAAGGGAGGCCACAAGACCCTTGTTGTTTGGTCTCTGGCCAAGGGAGGCCACAAGACCCTTGTTGTTTGGGCTATGGCCAAGGGAGGCCACAAGACCCTTGTTGTTTGGGCTATGGCCAAGGGAGGCCACAAGACCCTTGTTGTTTGGGCTATGGCCAAGGGAGGCCACAAGACCCTTGTTGTTTGGGCTATGGTCAAGGGAGGCCACAAGACCCTTGTTGTTTGGGCTATGGCCAAGGGAGGCGACAAGACCCTTGTTGTTTGGGCTATGGCCAAGGGAGGCGACAAGACCCTTGTTGTTTGGGCTATGGCCAAGGGAGGCGACAAGACCCTTGTTGTTTGGGCTATGGCCAAGGGAGGCGACAAGACCCTTGTTGTTTGGGCTATGGCCAAGGGAGGCCACAAGACCCTTGTTGTTTGGGCTATGGCCAAGGGAGGCCACAAGACCCTTGTTGTTTGGGCTATGGCCAAGGGAGGCCACAAGACCCTTGTTGTTTGGGCTATGGCCAAGGGAGGCGACAAGACCCTTGTTGTTTGGGCTATGGCCAAGGGAGGCCACAAGACCCTTGTTGTTTGGGCTATGGCCAAGGGAGGCGACAAGACCCTTGTTGTTTGGGCTATGGCCAAGGGAGGCGACAAGACCCTTGTTGTTTGGGCTATGGCCAAGGGAGGCCACAAGACCCTTGTTGTTTGGGCTATGGCCAAGGGAGGCCACAAGACCCTTGTTGTTTGGGCTATGGCCAAGGGAGGCCACAAGACCCTTGTTGTTTGGGCTATGGCCAAGGGAGGCCACAAGACCCTTGTTGTTTGGGCTATGGCCAAGGGAGGCGACAAGACCCTTGTTGTTTGGGCTATGGCCAAGGGAGGCCACAAGACCCTTGTTGTTTGGGCTATGGCCAAGGGAGGCCACAAGACCCTTGTTGTTTGGGCTATGGCCAAGGGAGGCCACAAGACCCTTGTTGTTTGGGCTATGGCCAAGGGAGGCCACAAGACCCTTGTTTGGGCTATGGCCGAGGGAGGCCACAAGCCCCTTCATGAATTGGTTGGGCTATGGCCGAGGTAGGCCATCAGCCTTTTGATGAATTTGTTGGGCTATGGCCAAGGTAGGCCAAGGCCCTTTGAAATAGTAGTTTGGGCTATGGCCAAAGTAGCCATAAAACCTTTTAGAGTAGTTTGTTTGTACGTGTCACTGTCTAACCATATAAATTTTGGCACAAAATTATGTGCACAGAATCAGAGCGCAGCAATAAAGGCTTTTACTCTCTGATCCTTGGTTATGTTTAGACAGGTTGTTGTGTTTGAGACACATGGAAAGAGTAGTGTGTGTGTGTGTGTGTGTGTGTGTGGCATTCCTCCGAATCCAGTTGGTCTTCAAAACTTGGATTCACCACTCCAATGAAGTTAATACCCGTAGTTATGAATGAGTAAATGTTGTGTATCCTACAGATAGGTCTGGAAGGTTTGGGGTTTTGAAGGAATCCAATCTGTTTGCAAGGAATGTATGTGTCTGTTGATGAAATCTGTTGTGGTTCTTCCTTTAAAAGAAGAATTGGATGTTTGGAGTCTTATGTATATACTGTACCGTACGTATGTGTGTAAATGTGTATTTTGTTATAGGGTTTTATTTTTGGGTTTTGGATTAGGTTAATCAATTTGGCTGAGTAAAGATCCTCAAACGTTGCATTTGAGACCCTTATATCAAGCCTTGTCTGTTTTATGCCTATATGTCAAATAGGATCCCCGCAAGGGGGTTCTAAGCTCGTGCTCTTGAGTGCTCTTTGTGCTCGTTTGTACGTGCTTGTTCCTGGAGGTTTCACGTGCGCCCTCCCGGCCCTAGCACCCAAGGATGATGGGGCTCGACCCTGCAGTCCTTGTCATCCTTGGTCTTTTTCCACTTCGACTGTCCCCTCCACCCTTTCTTTTTCCTCTGTCTTTCCTCTCACTTTTTCTTTGTTTTTCCGCTGAGATATGCCCTTTAAATAGAGGCGAATCGGTTCTTCCTAAAAAAAAAAAAAAAAAAAAAAAAAAAAAAAATGTCAAATAGGATTTGGAATAGGTTGGGCCTATATGTCAAATAGGACTTGGTATGCCTATATGTCAAATAGGATTTGGAATTTGTTGGGCCTATATGTCAAATAGGATGGGATAGGTTGGGCCTATATGTCAAATAGGACTTGGTATGCCTATCTGTCAAATAGGACTTGGAATAGGTTGGGCCTATATGTCAAATAGGAATTGGAATAGGTTGGGCCTATATGTCAAATAGGAATTGGAATAGGTTGGGCCTATATGTCAAATAGGACTTATGTCTATATGTCAAATAGGATGGGATAGGTTGGGCCTATATGTCAAATAGGACTTGGTATGCCTATCTGTCAAATAGGAATTGGAATAGGTTGGGCCCATATGTCAAATAGGACTTATGCCTATATGTCAAATAGGAATTGGAATAGGTTGGGCCTATATGTCAAATAGGAATTGGAATGGGGTTACTAATAGGTGTTAGGTGGGTGTAGGTTTGAATTTGTGCAATTGCTTTAGGTCTTTGTGTTGTTACAGTTCTGAGTCGAATTTTGTGATGTTAATGAGTCTTATGAGTAAGTTAAATTGCTGAAATAAATTTTATAACCTACACCACAGGTTCAATTATAAATTTAGTGTTTTTAGTTAGGATAGGCCTTGAGTGTAAAGAGTAAGGCCTACTTTAAGAGGCAGGCCTATTATGTAATGTAAAGTTAGGTGGGCCTACTAAACAGGCCTATTTGTTGGGCCTACCAAGTAGGCTTATGTTTGGGCCTATTATTCTATAGGACCTCAAATGAGTTAAGCCTGTTAAATTAACAAGGCTTTGTTTTGAGTTTGAAGAGTAAGACCTATTAAATAGGCTTAATGTTGTGGGCCTATTTTTATAGGACCTAAATTGAGTTATGCCTGTTAAATGAACAAGCCTTTGTTTTCGGTTATTGTAAAGGTAAAGGGATCGGTTCCCAGTTGCATAGGCCACCATATGAAAAAACTATAGTGGGGTTATGGTTGAAATTGGGGTTAGGCCTAATGAGCTAAGCCTAGCCACCGCGTGTGTCAGTGTAAATTTTAGAGGGGTTAGTTCCCCATATACGGGCCACCATATGAAAACTATAGTGGGGTTATGGTTGAAATTGGGGTTAGGCCTAATGAGCTAAGCCTAGCCACCGCGTGTGTCAGTGTAAATTTTAGAGGGGTTAGTTCCCCATATACGGGCCACCATATGAAAAAACTATATATGGCTATGGGTTGATTGCCTGTGCCCTCATCCATTGGAAATTTCCAGCAGACTTCAGTGGAGGGTTACTGACAAAAGCCCTATGCTTTTTCGTTAGAGAGTTATGAATATGTAGGTCGTTAAAAGGACCTCTATATTTAATTGATTACGGTAATTTTTAGCGTCGGGATTTTAGATGCCTATATTAGAATGAAAAGAAATTGTCCCACCTTAATTTTGCTGGGTCCTTGGTTTGCTTCGATGTAGGGCGTTACGATCTTTTTCGGTGTCGGGTCGCCACGATGGTGTTATGCGACGAATTAACTTGATGTAATTAATATAGGCAGTCACAATATAAACACTTTTAGGGATAGGCCTATCCTGAAGTTTATCATAAGGAATTCACTCAGAACTTTAGGGAAGACAAAAGCACATCCTCCCTGTTTAAAGCGTTCGCTGTAACATAAACAGCCCTGAGGCCACTCCTTTAATATATCTTCATATTTTAGTATAAATTGCTGATTTGGCAAAGGTTGTTGACTCTTTCTCTCTTGTATTTTACATGAGTTAGGAAGTGGAAAATTTTGTTCACGTGAAATAAAATGTTTTCTCGTGGTTATGCAGACCCGACGCCTACATACGGTTTCTATGTATGTATGACAATCATTTCATTCCCATTAGGCTATGTCGCCAATCCTGAGCCAATTTTGTATAGATATTTAATTCAATTAATTAATAATTTATATTTAATTATGAAATAAAGGTACCACATATGATACCATGTTGTGAGTGTGTATAGTTTTTCCATAGGCCAAATTTAATAAAATAAATAGTCGAGCTTCGCAATTATTCATGTCATTTTAAATTGAAAAGAATGTATTTATTAATTAATTATGTAAAAAGTTGAGGTACTTGTAGGTTATCTCCCCCACCAATTTTGACAGAATATTTTCGTTAAAACTAACGAAAATATCACGACTTAACCTAACCAATTATCAAGGGCGTACAGTAGGGTGCATCAAACGCCCTTAGGTTCTTGGATTTTAATGTCTATTCTCTCAAATGTTACACTTGTTGCTAGAAGTGTGTATGCCAAAAATTAATTAAATCGGAGGTGGTCCTGGGTGGCCACCGGTCACTTTTATATTTTCGCGGCAATTTTCGGGGGCCGCGCTATGTAAAAATATCTATTTTTTTTATTTACCAACCAGTTGACTACTTACATTGTTTCTTTTAATATAGAGTTGCTAAGGGGTGATTTACATAACATTTGAGAGAATAGACATTAAAATCCAAGAACCTAAGGGCGTTTGATGCACCCTAAAGGGGTGATTTACATAAAACATGTACCATAAACGAAACTTCACTTATAGTCTAATAATATCCTTTATTGTCTTTCAGAAACAATGGAAGCTGTAACAATGGAAGCTAAGAAGACCAGATTAGCAAGTGCCATTTTTGGTCTTGGCAATGCTCTTACAGAAGGAGATGGTACATTGACAGGAGTCCGCCTCCCAACTTGCCGGCAGGTTCTTCGATGCGTGATGTGGCACATCCAGAAAGAAATATGTGAAGGCAAACAAACACAGCCACTCAAATGGAAATCTGCCAGCATAGTCCTTATCCAGCTGAAAACATTCTACACTAAAGCAAATATTCCTATGCTTTCAGACCATCAATGCTGCAAACTAATACTTGACCTTCTTAATGACAATAACAAATTGCGTCAAATACCTGTTTCTCGCAGAGAATCTCCAAACACTTTGGCTAAGTTGCAATCCATGAATGAACGTCTTGATAAGACCTTTGGTGTATGGACAAAAGATGCAATGACAAACATTAAGAATGAGGAAGATAGAGCATTTTTAGAGTCAATGAAATCTGACAGAGTAGCCTCATTTGGTAGTGTTGACAAGAAGAAAGCTGATAAAGATCGTAGAAAAGAAAAACGCATCTTAGCGGAAGCTTCAAGACGAGAACGTCATGAATCATCCAGTGTACAAGAGATGAAAAGTTCTGTATGCTCTGATGATAGTGCCTCTGCAGATAGCTTGGAAGAAACTGAAGAAGAGGCGATTCCAGAGCTTCAAAGGAAGCGTAGTCACCACAGATCAACATATGCAGGTACGTCTGCCTTTATTCCTCATGATATTCTGAAAAGGCCTTCAGTCGTGTCTGTTGCTACTCGACTAAACATAACTCCTGTTCAACAGGCTGTGCTCACCGAAGCTGTAATTCAAGAGGCAGGAGGTGATCCACGTCATGTGGCCAAGTCGTATTCAACTGCTGATAAGGCTCGACGATCAATAACAAGTGCTATCGCCAAAGATATTCGAGAAAATTGGATCGCCCCAACAGTTGCAACACTTCACTGGGATGGCAAGCAGATGCATACGCTCACAACAAGAATGGCAAGGAAGAAAGATTGCCAGTGTTGGTTGGGAATGCCACTGATGTAAAGCTACTGGGAGTGGCTAGATATCCTCGTGGAAGTGATATGTCATCAGGTGACATCATTGCTGAGCACACTTACACGTTTCTACATTCATGGAAGTGCAAACAGTCAGTTGTCAACTTATGTTTTGACACAACAGCATCAAACACTGGACACGTTACAGCTGCCTGTGTTACCATTCAATCAAAACTGGACCGTGCTCTTCTGTGGTGTGCATGTCGCCATCATGTTGGAGAGGTAATCCTGGATCATGTGTTGACGCTCTCAAAATTGAGACATCAAAGTCTCCAGAAGCATCTTTGTTCCAAAGATTCCAGAAGAATTGGGAACGCATATCGCATGCAAAGGATGAAAGTTTAACCAAAATTGACATTTCAATGTACAATGACGATGCACAACAACTGCTTTTATCCTGCAAAAACAAGGTTTTAAGCACAATCCGCACAAGCGCTTCATACTGTAGGGAAGACTACAAGGAAATGGCACAACTCTGCCAGGTAGTCCTCGATGATGATGTCACAAAACAAGGAACACTCCACAGACCTGGGGCCATGCATAAAGCAAGGTGGATGTCAAAGATTCTTTATTCCATCAAAATATGCCTACTTGAAGAGCAAATTTCTGTACTACCTCGAGGAACTGTAACAACACAACATCAACAGGAAAAACTGAAGGAGTTTGTTGTTTTTGTTGTTTATATTTATTGTGATTGGTGGCTCATATGTCAGTCTGCTTCAAATGCCCCATGGTTTGATTTGTGCTTATACAAGACTCTGCTCAACTATAAAGCTGTCAACTCAATCATTTCAGTCAGCGCTGTGAAAGCCTTTGATAGACATTTGTGGTATTTAACCCCAGAACTGGTTGTTTTGGCACTGTTCAGCAATGCAGTACCTCAAAAGGAGCATCGTGCCCTTGCAGATGTGTTACTGGCCATACAACCAGATGAAATGCCAAGCACTCCAAAACACCGCTACGGTTCTGGATATGGCAAACCGTCATTTCCAAAAATTACAGAAGCGACAACCCTGGCTGATCTTGTGAACGAGGACTCGTGGTTTACAGTGAACCTTCTTCACCTGGATATGACCTTCCTAACAGAGGATGTTGACAATTGGCAGAACACTGACCACTTCAAGGCAGCCAAGTCCATTGTGGATGGGTTAAATGTTGTGAATGACCCTGCGGAGAGAGCAGTAAAGCTCACAACTGATTTTGTCTCAGCTGCAAGAGGAGAAGACCACTTCCAAAATCTTCTTCAAGTGGTTGAATGTGACCGCAAAGCGAGGCCAAATTTGCGGAAACGAGCAAAGTTGTAGTAGTGACATTGGCATTGTGTTTTATACATTTTCAACTTTCAATCAATGTAAGTATAGTAATACCGAATATTTGTATATTAGTATTATAAGTAATACCGAATATTTGCCGAATATTCGGTGCATCACTACTAAATATATAAAAGTGGCCGGTGGCCACCCAGGACCACCTCCGATTTGATTTATGTTTTGCATACATACTTCTACCAACAAGTGTAACATTTGAGGGAATAGACATTAAAATCCAACAACTTTTTGAAAATCATGGGGCGTTTAATGCACCCTAGCGTACAGTTGATCTATTAGTAAATAGTAAATACTATTCCAGAAACAAACAATGTTATAATTAATTATCACTAATCAACAGCCAAAATGTATCTTCGATGAAACCATCATTTCTTTAGTAATTCGACGTCGCTGAATCCGAAAATGACCTTCATTTTGCATGATTGGTTCGCGTTTAGAAGATACACGGGTGCCCTGTTTTCATTATTTCCCAATTGAAATGAATATATCATTGAAGCATAACATATGGCAACACTGTAGAATGTGCTCATTTGGCAACCTCGTTGTCTGGCACCATCTTGAGTACATCGTAAATCCCTTTAGCTCAGTTCTAGAGTGACGCTTGTTGTGGTGACACGTTATTTCACATTTTGACATAGTGCTTTTGTAGTGTTTCCTCGTAATTTGCACCTGTGGTTACTTCATGACATATAGAGTGTAGTGCGTGTTAAAGCGTAATCTTGCGATCAGTTTCTCATTGACGTTATAAGCAAAATGCCATGTAAATGCGTTAATGACTCAAATAACTTTTGCTATATTTGCGGCAAAGTAACATTAAAATCGCAAAAGAAGACGTTAACACCTGCCATCAAGAAAGCGTACCACCTTTATTTTAAGTGCAAATTAGGAGATCAGGACAAAACGTGGGTGCCGCATATATGCTGCATTACATGTGCAACTACATTACTTGAGTGGTACAATGGGAAACTGAGGTCAATGGGCTTCGGCATCCCTGTCGTGTGGAGGGAACAAAGTAACCACGTGGATGACTGTTTATTCTGCATGGTTCCGCCATTACGTGGAATTAGTAAGAAGAAAAAATGGACCCTCAAGTATCCTAATGTTTCATCTGCCATTCGACCTGTGCCCCATAACAAAGACATACCTGTGCCCAATCCTCCTACCTCCTCAGACACCCTCGATTTGGATGACGAAGAGCATCCTGTAACGAGTACAGATGAAGACATTGCACATCCCACAACATCACAAGATACCGACTTTGTGCCCAGTGAACTGTCTACAGAACCGCATAAAATCACCCAACACGAACTGAATGACCTCATCAGAGATTTGGACTTACCGAAGTCTAAGGCAGAATTGCTCGCCTCACGCCTTCAACAGTGGCATCTTCTTCATGATGATGTCCAAATATCCATGTACCGCACTAGGCAATCCACATTGGAGACTTTCTTCATCAAACATGGTGACTTCGTGGTGTGTACAGATGTTGTTGGTTTAATGAATGCTCTAAATATAACATACAGAGATGACGAATGGAGGTTGTTCATTGATGCCTATAAGCTAAGCCTTAAGGCTGTACTACTTCATAACAAAAACGAAAAAGCTGCCATTCCAATTGGATATTCTGTCCACATGAAGGAGACATATGAAAATATGCAATATCTGCTTCACCACATAAACTACAACGCTCACAAATGGAGCATATGTGGTGATTTGAAAGTGGTCGGCATGTTACTTGGTCTCCAGCAGGGTTACACGAAGTACTGCTGCTTCCTTTGCGAGTGGGACAGCCGTGCTAGGTCACAGCATTATGAAAGGAAGGAATGGCCTCTAAGAGAACGTTTAGTGCCAGGTGTGAAAAATGTTTCGTGCGAGCCATTAGTAGAGCCAAGCAAAATACTTCTACCACCGTTACATATTAAGTTAGGGCTTATGAAAAATTTTGTGAAGGCACTCAATAAGGATGGAAAGGCATTTAAGTATCTTTTCCAGAAGTTCCCTCGACCCAGTGAGGCAAAAATCAAGGAAGGCATATTTGTTGGTCCTCATATACGAAATCTGATGAAAGATGAACATTTCAAGACACTTTTGGAGGGCGCAGAAAAAGAAGCTTGGGTCTCGTTCAAGTCAGTGTCGCAAAATTTCCTTGGAAACAACAGAGCTCCAAATGCAGATGAATTGGTGGATAATATGTTGAAGGCGTACCAAAGAATGGGATGTAACATGTCTCTAAAAATTCATTTCCTCCATTCCCATTTCGACTTTTTCCCGGCAAACCTTGGTGAAGTAAGTGACGAACATGGGGAATGTTTTCATTAGCAGATTTCAGCTCTTGAGAAACGTTACCAGGGCAAGTGGAATTCATCTATGCTGGCTGATTTCTGCTGGTCAGTAATAAGAGACACTACACAGTCAGAGTACAAGAGACAGGCCAAGAGGAAACGACATTGAAGTGAGTGTGCTCCTTAAAATACATATATGTTGTGGGATAAATTTTTACCAGTACTTACACAATAATTACCATGATATCTTAAAAACGCGAACTAATTAAACAATTTCACTATCATTTTCAAATTCAGCATGCAAAAATACATAAGAATTGGCTACTTTCATTAAAGATACAAAAAATTCCTTAAAATTTGTTGACCAGTGTAATAGATCAACTGTACACTCTTGATAATTGGTTAGGTTAAGTCGTGATATTTTCGTTAGTTTTAACGAAAATATTCTGTCAAAATTGGTGGGGGGGAAATAACCTACAAGTACCAAAGTTGAAAAGGAAAGTTGTTACGAACTGATATTGAGTGCGAAATGTTGCTACTCGTACGAGGCTTTTCATGGGTTTAGGTGAGGCGTTCCGAGCAGTTTATTTTTTGTTATAAATTAAGTAAGTCACTTCTTTCCGCGATGGTTTCGTCTTTTATTCTTTTCGTTGACGTTTCGTTCGAGTACTTCGGCTGTAGGAATTAATTCATTTAACCCTTTCGCCAGGGCCGGATTAAGACCTTTAGAGGCCCTAAACACTTAAAAGATTTTGGTGCCCCATATATATGTAATTCAAAATATAAACAAAAATAAACCATAAAATAAAATTTTATTTTTTGAAATGAAACAAAACTTACAGTAAGATGGAAAATAATGTTTATTTTTGTATACTTCCACTCATTTATTTGAAAAGTTTTCTCCTACTTTTTTTAATTGCAAAGTCTTTGATCAGATCCTCAAAACTAATCTTACGTAACACATCTGCTTCTATACTTAGTAGAGAGAAGGCATCCAGCCTGCCTTGTTGCATAGTTGTTCTGTTGGTATTTTTAATATACTTCAACTGAGAAAATGAACGCTCAGCTGAGCAATTTGTGACCATTAATGTTAAAAATATACGAAAGGCAATTTCTACATTTGGGAAGGCACACTCAATATTGTCTTCTACAATTATTTTATAAAGTTCAGCATGACTGAATCTTGTTTTTACATTTTTTTTTGCACTGAACTTATGGCACACATATGAGTGAAACTGCTGAAGCTCAGCAGAGAAATTAGTGTTCAAGTCCTCTGGGTAAGCATCAATCATCTTTTTACACCCTGAGAATACCTTTCAATTTCAGTAGATGATGAAGTGGTGACATTATGTGGCACATCACTTAGAAAAGAAAATCTCTGTTATTTCTTTGTATATCTCTCCTCTTCTTCTCATCTCAGTTTTAAGTTTGTCAACAATTGTGTAAAAGGTGGTGATAAGAAATTTATCTCTGGCATTCAGATATACTTCTGGTGCATCTCCGTCATTGTGTACCTTCTTTCTGATACGTTTGCGAGTTTGAGCTGCCTTGTAATCAACATCTGGTAGCATTTCCTTTGTAGCTGCTTCATATCTTTCAAATTCATCTCGTGAAGTGCACAGTTGGTCAGCTAATGATCCATACAGATCTGCACATGTTTTTAAGTTCACATCCTTATTCTGTAGAACTTTGCTTACTCTATGAAAATTTTGCAAAATCTCATCCTAAAAATTCAACATAAAAACGAATTCTAGCTCTTGCATCTTATTTGCAATATTATTTGCTTCTCTTCTAGTGTCTCCCTTTTGTGACTGGTCTTCAGCTATACATTCTAACGCTTCTAAAATTTTAAGGAAAGATTTCAAAATTGCTGCTGTTGCCATAGCATGTGCCTCCCATCTGGTATCAGAGAGGGATTTTAAGACACTTTCATTTCCAATACAACCTTTAAGAATTTCCCACCTGCTGGTTGAGGCTAAAAAAAAGGTATAGAGCAACTGCACTGTAGAAGAAATTAACCGCCTCTTGACAGCAGTCAACAGCACTTCGGCCTACCAGATTTAGTGAATGGGCTGCACAGGGCACATATATAGCAAACTTGTTTGTTTCTAAAATTTTTGCTGCATCCCCTTATAACGCCCAGACATGTTGGCAGCGTTGTCGTAAGATTGACCCCTACATTTTGAAAAGTTTAGCTTACAAACTTCACGTAAGTACTGCAACACCTGATTTGCCATTTCCTCACCAGTATGGCTTTTCATTTTCAGAAAGGTTAAAAAGCGTTCAATAGGCTGTCCATCTTTTAAGTACCTAAGTACAACACTTAACTGATCGATATGTGATAGATCTGGTGTTGAATCAACTGACAAACTAAAATAACCAGAAGATTTTACTTCGTCAACAATGAGTGCGTGGACCTTTTGAGCCATTAGTTGAATGAGTTCCTCACAGGTGGTTTTGGACAGGTAAGAAGGATTTCCTTTGCCAGAATTTCCATATTTCAAAATGTGACCTGCTAAAATGGATCAAACCGGCTTATGAGCTCAAGCAGCCCTAAAAAATTCCCATTCTGCAATGATCCAAATCTTTCTTCTGTTCCTCGAAAAGACAAGCCACGTTCAGCTAACGTACAAATAACAGCTATGACACGCCTCAAGACATGTTCCCAGTAATCACACACTTCCTGAATTTGTTTTTCCAAATGTTGTCCCAACCCCGCACCTTGTCTGCGAGTTAAGTATGTTAGCATAGAGTCTCGGTGAGTAGTGCTTTTTTCATGATGATCAATTACAATAGTATTTCGCCACTCACTGAACCCTTGTCTTATAACAAAATGTGAGACATTTTTAGGAGCAAACAGTTTACAAACATAACAGTAAACTGATCCTGTTGATGGTGAATACAATAACCACTCTCTCTTGTATTTCTCACCATTGGCTTTTGTCCCAACGAAAAGTTTTTGTGAACAGTATCTTGCTGGTTTGCCACTACTGAAATGCCGGTAAGACTTGTCAAATGGCCCATTGTGGTGTTGACAGTCACTGGGTCCACAAGCAATCCAATAAGCCACATCATCAGCAGAGAAATCAAGCCACAACCCTGGATCTTTTGCTATATTTACTTCATCTTCTGCAGACTGATTCATTTCACCACCATCACCATGGTCCACTAAACTTCCATTTTCAGCAATTATTTCAACCCCAGAATGTCTTGTAAAGCAACCTGAATCAACATTTGCAGTAGAGGTATCAAGAGAATTTACAGGCAAAGTGAGATCAGTAGTGAGACATGTGGTAGATGAACCTGCTTGTGACACCTCGGTGATTCCAACGTCATCATATTTTGATTTTGAAGTGATCAAAGTGGTATTTGTGTCCACTTCTGATGACGGAGATTGGTTTTGATTCAGAATCGGTATATCATGTTGACGTTGAGGTCGTGGAACTTGTGTGAAGAAATCAGTCAGCTTTGCAGTCTTGGACTCTAAATCCAAAGTCTTCTCTTGTTTCTCTTTTGATAGTTTTCGCTTTTGTGCACCACTTAACTGAACACGTTTCATCTTGGTTCTTGGGGTCTGTAAAATTCAGAAATAAAAAGAATATTTTATTTGTATATTATGTGGCAATCAACACAGTTACACATATCACAATCTTGGCTTTGTTCTTTTATTCTCAGAAAGACAAAATGGGAACCGTACACAACCAAAGTGGCAATTTAAATATAAGTGGCAATTAAATATAACTCAACCGAAATATCAACTCGAAATGTTGAATACAAATCAAATCGAAAGAAGGAACCAAAAGAAGGAACCGAAACCTATAAAATAAAAATACTTAACATTAGAATTAATAATACGCAATCTATAAAAATATCAATATTAACATTTCACTATTAACGAGCCACATTTTATATTTACATTTATTTATTTATTTAAAACACAATATTTAATTATAGGAAATATGAACATTTGCTTAGGGCCTAAATTGTCCTAACTACGTTTGATGTTATATATACATTACAAATTATTCACTCTGGTTATTACAATCTAAATTCTTTTATACTGTTATGACAATAGATAAATAAATTATAAAATAAAGATACGTGTATGATAAAATATTGTTATATATACAAATAAAGTACACTTCATAGACTTACCCTAGAGAAGAAGAGAGAGCAACAGATAAACTTCTTCAACGCTAATTAACTTAGGTCAGTATATCTTATTATTATAATGGCCGTGATAAACATCACTTGATACAACAGCAATATAGAGAGTTTATAGTTTCTTTTATTTTAATATTAATTTATATTACAATTCTATAAACCTAAATCTTTCTGTAAAACAATACCAAATGATTATGTAAAATATATATTTAATATTATATGCACAAATCACACGTTCAGAATAACTTCCTATAGCACACGAAAATATTTAATCTATCTGTATTTTTAATATGGCGCTCAAAGATTTGATATAAACAAAATAATAACGCAAAGCGTAAAGTGTGATTACAACGAAATATATTTATTCTCTCAAAAGGGTTGTTGTTCACTACAAATTCAAACAATGAAAAAAAAATAAATACTATATATGAATATATATAATTCAGTTTTCAACAGCTTATAGGCTATAAGCCGCGATTATAATAGTATAATAAATCCATGGTAAATCCGACAATGGAAAATTTCTGTGGTGCCCCCCTTCCCTTGATGCCCTAAGCACGGGCTTATTTTGCTTAATAGTTAATCCGGCCCTGCCTTTCGCTACGGAGGGGCATAGCTTTGAAGCGAATTATAGGAATTCGAATTATAATACATATATCCCCCCATTTTCAACCCCAGAAGCGGTGGAAAGAGAGGGATATACCCTTGGTTTATAAACTATACCCGGAGTTCAGAGATGATTAGGAGTTGGTTTATTTACCACACCCGGATCTGAGCACAAATTGGAAGGTGTAGCTTATATGCCACATCCGGATGAAAGGGTTAAGAGAGTGTACTGCTTATACACGTTGGCTTCCATAGTTGCAGCAATGGTCTCTTCTTAATGGCAATTAAATTGTTGTACTCCTAAGCGAATTAATTCCTAACAACTCCTGAATATGTTTGGATGTGCTTGCTTCACCGAAATGTCACCAATTTAAGGAATGGAACGAGAAAACCACCGGAGAAACAAGTTAATGTATTATTATTATTATTAAATAAAAACCCTAAAATATTTATGTTTGAGTTTAAAAAGCACCTCATAGAGTCAAAGTTGGCAGTGTTATAATGCAAATTGCATCATTTGAGGTTGTGTTTCTTTCCACTAAAAATTAAAAGGAATGCTACTTCACTCTCATGAGTAATCTCTCGTTGATTGTGTTTTATGTTAACGTAAGAGCATTCTCCCATACCCATAAATTACCCAAGTGCCATAAAGTTCATAGAGGAAACTTAAGTTAACTGGGTCGTCCATAAACTTTCATACTGCAAATGTTTTATTAAGTTGTTTTTATCTATACAGGTACAACAGTGTTTGGGGCGACAAAGTTGATATATTGTAGAACAATATCAAACAGTTTTTTTCAACCATGTGAAGGAGAGATGATAATATTGCTTCATTTTTATTTAAAGGTAATTTATGTTATTTGTTTAGGCGAAATTTCAGAAGCCAAACACAGTTCAGAGACGGAGTTCATAATAGCTTGGTAATATGTTAAATTAGGTTAGATTAGGCTAGTAATTAGTGCCTATGGACTCTGTCTCTAAATTGCGTCTTATTTTTGTTTATTTTTTACTTTGATTAGATTATCTGGCAGAAGCACTTTTAAAGTTGCGAGTCACAAAGTCCCAGTGTTCGATCATTAAATCCATGCTGGGGCCTATATTTGCCAATCATTTTGGTTACTTGAGGTGCATAAATTCTTTATATCAGTCTAAGTATAGTTACGTACCAGCAAATAAAAGTAATTTGAAACTAAGCCAATTCATTTGAGCGGAGAGATTTGGGTGTAGTCCGTGCTTTGTGGTCGACTGAAATGGGTCAGCATGAGAGTCGAAATGTCTTTCCTAAATTGAGTTTATTATTAATTACACTGTACAACAGTGAAAAAAAAATGGAAATGAGATCGTCATTTTTATTGCTAATTATATGCGTAGATTGCGAAAATAACACCAATTTATTTGTATCACCCGCCGATTTTATGAAAATGACCCTATTTCATTGTATCATTTTGAGAACCACTGGTTCTCTGAACGCATCTTTTACATTTTGTTCAGTCATGCATATGCTGTGGTGGTGGTGTTCGGCTCTGTGTTTCCACTTTGATTTTACGAAAAATTTCTTTCATTAATCATTTAAAACAAAATTGTCAGCCATATTTTATCATAAATCGGTGCTATAAGTGAGTATTATTGAATAAAAGCTATCAAATTATGTATATTTCACCGACAACGTCTATATTGTGTGAAATTGCAAATTGATATATCATTTTCTTATTTTACAGGTTTTTAATGATGTTATGCTACAATGCCTAGAGCAGGCGTGGGCAACCCTTGGCACGCCAACGACTTTTTTCCGGCACGTGATTCCCTGGGCCACCTTAAAAAAAATTTAAATAAATACATATCCAAATTCTTCGCTGAGTTTTATATTTTAACTTAATGTTTTCTGCTAAAAAATGGTAAAGATTAACTTTTGCATCAAAGATTTGACGATTTTGGCACGCTCACTTAAAAAGGTTGCTCACCCCTGGCCTAGAGAGTGCAAAAATTTGCCAGACAGTTTTTGTTATATTTGTGGAACATTAACGTTAAATCCATGCTGATTTTCGTTGAATCTTTACAGTGTCTCCAAGAAGTCCGATTTTCTCTCTGACCATTCTTTCAAATATTTTGGTGAGGTGGGACGTCAATGACGCTGGTCTATATTTCTTTGCTCGAGATCTATTCCCGCCATTATATATAGGGACAATGTTTGCTCTTTTCAAGATGCTCGGTATTTCCCCAGTGTCTAAGGCTCTTCTCCATATACAGTAAAAGGGTGTAGCTACCGTATTTTCCGGCATATAAGGCGCACGAGCATATAAGACGCACCCCAATTTTGGCAGGCATATTCTTGAAAAAAAATTTAAAAATATAATACTTGCCGGTAACCAAAAGCCTACCCATGACCCTGACCTTGAGCATATAAGGCGCAGGGTGATTTTCTGAGACTTTTTTTGGGGAAAAAAGCGCGCCTTAAATGCCGGAAAATACGGTATTTCATTTTTACAGTTTCAATCAGTAGTACGTTCCATTTGTCCGGACCTGCAGCTGAATGTGATGTCATTTGTCCTATAGTTCTCGCTACATCTTCTGGGGTAAAATCAAAGTCTGTTGTACATTCTCCTTGTAATTTCTCTTCGAAGAATGCATCTATGTCAAGTATCGCTTTGTCACTTTTTGGGGTACTGAAGACCGATTTATACTGGGCTCTCAATGTTTCAGCTCTTTCTTTTAGATCGTCTGTTAGTTTATTATTTTCTTTCCTTAAGGGCCCGATGGTAGCGCGCGTTTTGTTTTCCTTTTCGCATAGCTATAGAAGTATTTTGGATTTTCCTTTATTGCTTCTACCGCCTTTTCCTCTTCCCTCTCTCTATGACCCTTAATCAGGGTTTGTACTTCCCTATCAATACTCTTGGCATTGTTGTCTCCTCAATTAACTAACTTCGCCGCTACTCTCTTTTGCGGAATATTCTTCTCTTTTGCCTCTCTAGCCAGTTCCTCTTTCCTTTTGGCTGTGCTTTGTGAGCATATTTTTAAAAAAAATTTAGGGTCTTTTCTTCCAAGGTTGTTAGCATTTCCTCCGTTGTTTTATTCTCTAAAACTGTTCTCCACGCTATTTGGGCCAAGTGTGATCTGATTTCTTCCCAATTTATGGTCTTGGAGTTTAAGTTGGAAGCCAAATTTGCTTCTTCCTTCCATATGTGTATTGTCTTTTAATGTTATCGCCATATTTGTTGATAACTTGATTATGTTGTGATCTGAGATAATAGTTGGGGTTATTTTTATATCAGCAATCAAGTTCGTGTTATTCGTGAATACCAGATCTAGGCAATTATTTTTTCTGGTATCTTCTGTTATCTCCTATATCAGCATAAACTCGTTCGTGAGAGCTCCTGGTCCTCTCTTGTGGCCCCCCTTATCTTGCTCTATAAATATATTTCTCCCCACCTCTTTGTTTTTTATAAATGGGAAATTAAAATCGCCGCAGAGTATTATATTAGGGGATGGAGAGTTTACGGACTTTATTTGGGATGTGATGCTGTATTACGTTGAAGATTTGAATGGCGAAGAAGTTGAGGGAGGTCTTTATGGCGAGGAGATGCATAAAGTGGTATTTAATTTAGATAAAAAAGTGTTTAAAATTTATAAAATTTTAGGCAGCAAGGTTACCGGGAAGAGAAAGATGTATCTGGTGAAGTGGCTAGGGTACCCTGAACGCTTCACCTATATAAAAGCTCAAACAATAATGAAACATGAGTAGTATACAAGATGACGCGTAGCCACTTCTACGTCAAGCTCCCCTCTTCTGCCTCTTTGGACATGCATCCTGACAACACCTTGTCCAGCTTTATAACAGCATTGCATGGACCTATTGAATTGGGGAGTGGATCATACGAGGGTCGGTCTGTGCGAATTTCAGTTGGACACCAAGTTTTTAAGCGTTGGAAAGAATGAGACTGTTTTTCTGGTTGTTAGAAGAACCGATGAGTGTGAAAAAATAGGCATAACTTTAGATGATACTATACGCTCATTCTGTTTTGGGGAGAGAGTACTATAGCACAAAAGTATCACTAGGCCTTAGTCATTATGACTCGAATATTATGAGGGCTTTGAATAAAAGTTTTGAAAGATCATACCTCACCACCGATTTACTTTTTGAAGTCGTAAACATAGACGGACAGGTACGGTGGGACCTTCGAAAGAGACACTTATCGCAAGTTACAGCACGAATCGTCCAGCTTATTGTGCCAAATAAATTTTGGAAATTAGACTCTGAACCCCCTCCCCCAAGCATGTGCTATGTTTACAGTGATATCGTAGACCACCAATTTCTTGGGGATATCCAGGCGTGTTTGTTACGCATTGTACACATTGTCAAAATAGTATTAATAAAGTGTTGAAAATATTTGTCTCATTCTTACCCACACACAAGAAAGAGAATGAAAAAAAACTCACATCAGCTCAATGACAATCAGGCATTCGGGATGATTGCCCCTAAAAACAGAAAAAACAATATACAGTCGGAGCAATCCTAAAAATATTATTGGTAGAGTATAAAGGAAGTTTATTAGAGTTTATCATAAACGTTCTATTCAAAAGAGGTTTTGAATTCTCACCCTGTGAAGTCATTGGTTTGAAGAGGCAATGCTGCTCTTTCGTGTTCCAATACACTCCGGAGAAAGTTCGTGTCAGAGTTTTTAAAAATAGAAGATACGATACATATCTTAAAACTATATATATATATATATATATATAACGTAAAGAACGACGTTTGTATAGGAGAATATTCCGCGCAAGATGAGGAGAGAGAACGAAACAAATGAAAAAATGAGGTAACCACCCTGGAATCGAACCCGGGATCTTCCGATTGCCGGTCAGATATGATAACCATTACACCACGGGCCTCACTCGAACAAATACCGTAATTCTTCTACATACGCGCAGAAACCAATGCCCCAAGAGGGCATCTCCCGCATGCCGTAACATTATATACATTTTAACTGCAAACACGCAGTATAATTAACGTAAAGAACGACGCTTGTATAGGAGAATATTCCGCGCAAGATGAGGAGAGAGAACGAAACAAATGAAAAAATGAGGTAACCACCCAGGAATCGAACCCGGGATCTTCCGATTGTCGGTCAGATATGATAACCATTACACCACGGGCCTCACTCGAACAAATGCCGTAATTCTTCTACATACGCGCAGAAACCAATGCCCCAAGGGGGCACCTCCCGCATGCCGTTCGATTCCCGGGTGGTTACCTCATTTTTTCATTTGTTTCGTTCTCTCTCCTCATCTTGCGCAAAATATTCTCCTATACAAGCGTCGTTCTTTACATTAATTATACTGCGTGTTTGCAGTTAAAATGTATATAATGTTACGGCATGCGGGAGGTGCCCCCTTGGGGCATTGGTTTCTGATCGTATGTAGAAGAATTACGGCATTTGTTCGAGTGAGGCCCGTGGTGTAATGGTTATCATATCTGACCGGCAATCGGAAGATCCCGGGTTCGATTCCAGGGTGGTTACCTCATTTTTTCATTTGTTTCGTTCTGTCTCCTCATCTTGCGCGGAATATTCTCCTATACAAGCGTCGTTCTTTACGTTAATTATACTGCGTGTTTGCATTTAAAATGTGTGTATATATATATATATATATATTATATATATATATATATATATATATTACATGAAACTGTGACATATACGCTACATGAAATTTATAGACCACTCTAATTGCCCAATTAAATGCAGAGCACAAGAATAAAAACTAATATTGTAGCCCATATAATCTGTCATTCGGCCTGATCACCCCTTAAAAAGGAGAAAAAATAACACTAAGTTGGAGCATTCCTATAAATAATATTAAGGTTCTTTTTAAGAGAGGTTTTATGTAAGGCCTGATGAGAGCGTTTTAATAGGCTGAATTATTTACACGGTGTAAACGGTACCGCTCAAGCCGGGTTTACCTTCGTAGGACGAATCTTGTAACGCCGCGTGCTTTATGGTTTGGCTGGAAAATGTGTCCTCAGCATCTACTAGTCTCATAAAATGGACACACGCGTCAGCGCTGTAAAAATAACGGCACATACGTAGAGAATGGGTATTTTGTATATACATATATATATATATATATAAATAATCATGCGGGTTGCTTCTACAGAGCTTCAATTTAATATTTAGGAGAAATCCAATGACAAGGAGAAATGTAAATGCCATGAAAAGTCTTCTTTAATGCGCAACGTTTCGAGCAATACGCTCATCTTCAGGCTGTTTAATAACAATGTGAAATTAAAATCAATATTGAATGAAAAACAAGACAGAAAATTTCTATAACCTATTCATAAAGGCAAATTTTAAAAGACTGAGAAAAGAGGGTTAAATTCTAAGTTATACAGATTTACATATAAAAATTAAGAAGCTATTTTTAAATACATATAGTAAATGTGAAATTAATACACTGGAAAAATTAACAATAGTACACTGGAATAATGAAACTAACTAACCTTTCACTGCAGTTTCCGAGGCTAACTGATTTAAGCAGAGGCAATACGGGAAAACAAGAGATGGCGAGGGCGATTGGGGAAGGGGGGATTATAAGGAATTGGGGAAGGAGAGGGATTATAGCAGATTTAGGGGGACGGCTGTGAGTCAACATTTAGCGTAGGGACATGTTTTTAATGAAAGCGATTCCAACTCACTAAGAATTTTGAATCGCTTTTTCATTAAAACTTGTCCCCTACGCTAAATGTTGACTCACTCCCCCCTAAATCTGCTATAATCCCTCCTCCTTCCCAATTCCTTATAATCCCCCCTTCCCAATCGCCCTCGCCATCTCTTGTTTTCCCGTATTGCCTCTGCTTAAATCAGTTAGCCTCGAAACTGCAGTGAAAGGTTAGTTAGTTTCATTATTCCAGTGTACTATTGTTAATTTTTCCAGTGTATTAATTTCACATTTACTATATGTATTTAAAAATAGCTTCTTAATTTTTATATGTAAATCTGTATAACTTAGAATTTAACCCTCTTTTCTCAGTCTTTTAAAATTTGCCTTTATGAATAGGTTATAGAAATTTTCTGTCTTGTTTTTCATTCAATATTGATTTTAATTTCACATTGTTATTAAACAGCCTGAAGATGAGCGTATTGCTCGAAACGTTGCGCATTAAAGAAGACTTTTCATGGCATTTACATTTCTCCTTGTCATTGGATTTCTCCTAATATATATATATATATATATATATATATATATATATATATATATATATATATATACACATATATGTGTGTATGTGTACAGATATATATATATGTAAAAATGAACAATGAATAATCCATATTCATTTTTACATGAGGGAACCAAAGCCGCCTGATGCGAGTTCGGATAAAATTTTTATTTGTTGCTTTCTATTTTGTTTCAGTGTTACAACCATGCGACCTACCATTTCTATGATTTAGTCGTATCCATATTTCCATTTTTTGCATTTGTTAGAGAATCTACTATAACAGGATTGGAATCCGTAGTTGTACTTAGTCCTTAATACCCACTCTTTGTCTCTAATTCGTCTCCTTTAATTTCTCCCAATAATGATGTCATAAAAGTAACCTAATTCCCTTCACATTTTCCATACCTTGAATACTGATCACGTATATAGTATGTGGATATCTTTCATATTCAATATATGGTAAATTCTTTAACATAATAATAAAAACCTTTACACTCTATACGCCATTATGTAAATGTTGTTCATTCATACATCCCTATCCCTTCTTGACCTTTATCTTTTGTTAATTTTATTAATTGTTCATTCAGCTACCTATTGTCAACCTATTGTGTGACTACCAATATGTGTACAATAGTTAAGCATTCGTACATGTCCACTGAGGACGTACATAATTACCTTACATGTAAGTACGTTCACATGTATTCTTTTTACTCTTTCTTTTAAGTGCGTTCACCTCTTGCAATGAACTCGAAAATGCTTATGCAAGTGTACGCAATTCGATGATCACAACATAAATTGAACATCTGAAAACGTAAAATCTCCTCTCGCTCTAATTCCAATATATGAAAAATATTAAAACACTGTAAGAATTGTAAGTGACTGATGTACTTAATAATGTAATTGATGTACCGTACTTTAATGAAACTGTAATTAATGATAATAGTATATAAAGTAATTAATGTATTTTAATAACGTTAAGTAACGATAATAAGCGAGTGTGGATTGATTGGTAATTGTAATCATAATTGTAATAAACCAAAATTACAACGTACTCGGTGATGTACTTAAATTGTACACAATGTACTACTCTGAAATTATGTCGCCCTTTAGAAATGTACACACTCGGCGATATTATTATTTTTTTAATTATTATTTTCCGTTGGGATAAATTTTGATGTGCTTTCTACTTTGCGAAATAATTGGTGACTTGCTCTTTTTAAAATTTCTTAATCATTTTTAAATTTAGCTTAATAATGAATTCGGAGAAACTTTTTGCAATGTTCGTAAATTGTATACATTCTCTCTTCGTTATAAAAGATGAAGTCATTCCTTGCCTAAGCATTTAATTGTAAATCTTAAACATTTAATTTTTACTTATATGCATATTTTAGTGTAAAGATGCATAGTTCAAATTCACTCTTTGTTAACTTGGCAGATCATGATAACATCAGATCTGAAAATATGCGGTTTAAGATAAAAATATGGCTTCATCCTCAAATATCTTGTTTATTCGTTTAAACATTACCACAGCTAAAAGATTTAGTTTATTTTCAAATATTGTGCAAAAATAATGCAGCCTCTTCAACATTCATAATGATGATGTTAGTAGAATCGGGGTATATAGACCAAACTAACTTCTTCCATGTTCATTCTGATACCAACTACGAGGCTGAGCATTACCTGTAACATTGTAGCAGTAAATTACAGTAAAGAAAAAGTGTTTATCTTCTCCTTCGAGCCATGCTCTCTTGAGAAAACTTAGTTATTAAAATCTCCCGACATGTTACAAGAAGAGTCGGGGAGAAACCTCAAAGAATTTAGTAAGCCTCTCAGAATCCTCCGAGCCACTAAAGAAGAACTCAGAGTAGTATGGAAGAAAGTACTGCAAGTAACAGATCCGTTGCTGCCTCCTAACCAGAACCCCCGTCGACTCCTACTCACACTGAATCACAACACAGAAACATCTTAGGTGTTGTAAATTCTCCTAAACATCCATTAATGGAGAAGTCCGACCTTTCAAACAAAAATTATAACAGATTAAAATTTTGCATTCAAAAAAATTCCCTTGTACACAAAATGGCTACACAATAGGTTCCATATACTTCACTGAGAACGTTTACTCGCATAAGACACTCACAGATTGATATTTGGGAATTCGTCCGACGGCATTTTCTTTGAATTCGTATGCACCGTTTGAAAACTTAATTAAACTGATTTGTATATGGATCTGTTACACGTTTCATAGGTGCGAGGAGAGCACTCCCCCCTAGAATGGGGCATGACGAAGAAAAGTCTTCCTCCCTCCCCGACACTTTCAGAAAGCAGAACGTTCATTGGATGATTGTATTTTAGTGGAAGGTTACTGAACGATGCTTATGGGCAGGGTCTTAAGTTTTTGCCTGAGCGGAGAAAAGGGAGCGAGAGTGAAGGTTTATAATTTATATAAAAACCTGATATTTCTTTTTATATTCGGATAGATTATAAATGAACGTGAGATTAATACCTGATGCAGAAAATTAATATTCAAAACTTTATCTTAAAACGTGTCCTCAAAAAAGGACGCGGATTTAATAAAAGTATTTACATAAGCGGCACTTCAATACCTTTCAACTGTGTATACTCATTTTGATTGAGCGATTCTTTAATGCACTGTAAAGGAGAAAAATGGTTAAGTTAAGCCTTAAAATCGATTTTTTTTTCTAAAATATTTATAGAAAACGTTATTTACTTAGGGTAAACTCTACTAAAATGAAAGAAGTATATACTAATATGGGAAGATATTGAATTTAATTGAATATTATTACGAGCGAGAAAGGTTTGGGAAAATATTATGTTTTGTCCATTGAATTTAATTCGATGATATTACGAGAAAGGAATTTAATTACGATTCCTAATTGTCTGAAGGGTTTGTTAAAACGAGAGATTGGAAAATATCATGTTTTTGCTCATTTATACGCTTCTAATAAAAGTTAATACACGAATTTAATTGAATAATATTACAGGCGAGGAAATTTTTGGAAAATATTGTGTTTTGCTCATTTATGCGATTCTATTAAAAGTTGTTTTAATTAGCTCTGAATAATGAAGTATTTCGTTCAAATATGCCCCTCGCGAGGTCTTATTTCGCGAAAGGGTTTCTTTACAACCATTTGGCTATTGAATTATATCGTATGTTTTGAGTGATAATCCATAAAGTAAATAAAACGACTCTGTGTTATACTGAACACAGTTGTTCTTTATTATAACCTGATTTCGTTCTATTTAGTTAAGGAAATATAACGTTTTTATTGGGTCCCTTATACAGGCTGGTCTTGGAAGACCCTACGTGCTTTGGAGTGATATGGTATCGTTTATTTCGTCCAAATGTTTTCATTGTTTATATTCGATTGTAAAACTGAATGGAGGCGTTACTTATTAGAGAAATATACTTAAATTTCATTTAGTGCCAGCCTGTGGGAATCTCGAATACATTCTATATATACTTAAAGAAATTCTTTTATTTGCTCGTTTAAATATGGTGAATTACATGAATTGAATTGCCTTAAATTTTTCTCGAAATGAGATACTTTTATTGACTCGATAAGGGTTCACTTATACAGACTGCTTTTGTACGAGCCTTCCTTTATCTTTAGATACGGTATTGTCTTAAAATTTTCTCGAAATGTGATAGTTTGTTTATATTCATTTGGCCACTGTATCGTCGAGTAGATAAAATTGTCTCAGACTCGCAGCAGCGACAACCATATCTCTCGAAAGGGTTATTTCGAAGTGATGGTCCGGGTCAGACTCGAGGACAGATGTTCTTCAAAATGTTATTATAACCTGATTTCGTTCTACTTAGTTAAGGAAATATGACGCTTTTATTGGCTCAGTAATGCCTTGTCCAAATGTTCCCTTAATCATTATACAGGATGGTTTTGAGAGACTTCGTTTATCGAGATATTTGAAATACACTATCGTTGGAATAAATAAACAGAATGATGTGTTTTATTTATTTATTTTCGTTTATATTCCAATTATCCCCGATTATTCTCGAATAAATTAAATAGTTTCATCGCTGAGATATTATTATTAAGCAGAATGATATTATTAAATAGAAGCATGTGCGTCGGTGGGGAAATGATCCAAAAATACTTGATTAGTTTGGCGGGAATGGTATGCATATAAACAAGTACTTTGAAGTGAATAGCGAAATTATGGGTTTTGTTAAATGTAATTGGAGTTACATGGAAGCAAGTACTATGAAGTGAAAACGAAATTATGTTTTATTAAATGCTTTTTCATACGAAGTGAACAGAATGATGTGCTGATTCTTTTAGATATTTAATTGCACGTTGATGGGAATATATAATTGGAGTTACATAGAAACAATTGAATATATAGTTTCGAATGAATCAATTGCGTGATTTTGTTTTAGGGGGGGTTAAATTTTTGTATTAAGATTTGTTTTAATCGAATGGTACCTTTTTGTTAAAGCCATTCATTAATATATAAGGGATAAATAATAGCGTTGTCTATCACTCTTTCCAGGCTGCTCGAGACGCGGCAGTGTGACATTAATATGCACATAACATAGAATTATTATACTGTGCCACTCTACATATTTGTCGTGGGCTTCACAAATTAAATAACCGCAACTATTTCACATATTTGGATTAAATGAATTATTCGAGCAAACCCTTTCCATATACAGGTCGTCCGATAAGTGAGTGGCGATTCTATGTCAGTTAGCATAGTGTACTAATATCTTTGATATCTAATAAATGTCTATGCTTTTTTCAATTAAGCTAGCTTCACATGAAATCCAAATTTTTAATTTTGCAGTAATTCATGTTTATTTCTGTTTGTTCTGGTTTTTCATTGTTTTATTTTTATTATTTCTAATTATTGGCGTTGCAATGGCTGAGGTAGACGCACGTGTTGATAAAATTTGTGATCAAAGTCCCTACACATAGGAAGCACGGATATTAGCAGCAACATGGTGGCGATCAGGTTGATCCCTATGGCAATTAATTATCGAATTATTTGTAAGTTTACTAATAATAAAATTCCTTCTAATAAAATTTATATTATCCTTTATCTTTTATTTATAAATTGTTCCCGAATCGCCACTCACTTATCAGACGACCTGTATATGTTTTATTTGAATTATTTTGGGTAATTGGGTGTGTGTATATAAACAACATTATTTTTGATGCATGTACGCCATCATTCCTGCGGTTGATAGCTGGTGGCGCTACCAACTGGCTGGTAGATGGCTGTCTCTACCACGCTCTCATGGCTGAGCTTCATTGAACAGTGGCAGTGGGAACATCTCTCTTAATATGGCGCTGCCTTTAATAATATATGTGTATACGCCTTCCAAGTCAGTTAAGTTTGATTCATTGAGACGTGACAGTGAGAACATCTCTCCTTTAATATGGCGCTACCTTTAATAATATATATGTATACGCCTTGTAATACAACTAAGGCTGGTTCATTGAGCCGTGGCCGTGTGAACATCTCTCTTACTATGGGTCAATAAATGCTTAGAAAATTGTACGGAATATATAAACGATAGAAATAAATGGGAAGTTAATTAAATAAATAAGTGTTTGGATATTTGATTGTACGGATGGTAAAGCCGAAAAGGGTAGCTGGGGTGACTTCATTGAATCATGGCAGTGGGAACATCTCTCTTAATATGGCTCTGCCAAAATAAATAATTAAATATCTGGCAACCTCTCCATATATATGGCAACCCCCTGTAAGTCAGTTGAGGATGGTTCATTATGCTTCGTGACATGCGGGCGTGAACATCTCCCTCCATATATATATATATAATATATATATATAATATATATATATACCCACATGGGAAGATAAATAACAATAAATATCTGGCAAACCCAACTAAGGCTAGTTCATTATGCTTCGTGACATGCCAGCGAGAACATCTCTCTTACCGTCTTAGGTTAGGTTACCTTCTTCGGTTAGGATTACCTTCTTAGGTTAGGTCACCTTCTTAGGTTAGGGTTACCCCTTTGGGGGGATGTAGTAATGTCTAATTAAGAATTAAAATGTTTCGGTTATAAGAAATTAATAATGTTTGTTTAATAAAGAAGTTAATACTATTTAATAAGAAATGTAATTACGTTAAATAATGGTTTGTTTATAAAATACTAGTTGGCAACACTAAAAAGCTGCCCAAGCGGAGGCTGGGTAGAAATGCCCTCCAGTGATCGGACGACTGTTATCCTAATAAGGTGTTTTTTTTGTATAAATTTAGAATATTCTTGAATAGAATAGAATAACCTTTATTAATAATAATAAAATAAATACTTTTTCAATTTACAATTTACATTAGTGGACATTAATCCTAGATTTTATGCCATTATTAATCGGGATTTTAACTTGGTTTTAAACAAATTTACATTCACAATATTTTTTGATATCGGCATGCAAGTCATTCCATAGTTTCAGTCCAATAAAAATTGGTAGTTTTTGAGATGAAGACAATCTAAATTGAGGTATAATAAGCTTTGATCTTTTTCGGGCCTGATACGAGTGGATTTCTTGATGAGTTACAAAATATCTATTTACCCACTGCAAATTAATGATTTTGTTCTTACACTTGTAAATAAAAATAAAATGTGCCAGTTTGGTTATATCGTTGAGTTTTAGTAGGTTTAGCTCTTTAAACAATGCACTAGAGTGATCAAGGAAATCAGTATCAGATTATTGAAAAATTTATTATTTAGATGGAGATATATTATTTTTATTTAGGTGTAGTATTAAGGTTAAGTTTACTTTAAATAGACTCGGTAATTATAGAAATAATAATGGCCTATTTAGACACTGTCAACACAGCTACAGACTTTTTCACTGTAGGTTGCAGTGGTTTTCAGATTAAATTTGGTCAGCAGCCAGATTACTAACTATGGTGAAGCTAAATTCATCAAAATTAATTTAGACTTACCAAAAATGAAGTTGCCAGTTGAACGTTACCCTTTCAGTTTCTAACTGATTCATAAGTTTCATTTAGTTTCCAGGTTTTTAAATTTCGTTGTTGTTTTAGGTTATCGTTTAACACACTGCTAGGTTATTTATTTGTAGGGGCTATTTCCCAGACCTAGGTTTTGCAGGTTAAGTTAGGCTAGGGCTGGATTGCCCTTAAGTTTTTGGTTTTAAAGGTTTAAGGTTTAGAAGGTTTTATTTAAGTTAGGTTAGGGCTATATTGCCTTTAGGTTTTAATAGGGGCTATAACAGCCATTTAATTATTGAGTTAGGGCCGTTGTAGCCCGGTTCGAGTTTCGTCTAGGTACCTAGTTTTTCTCTTACCTTAGTTATTTTCTTTAACTTACTTGCACCTAGTTCTGATCGGCCTCTATTTAGTTAAACATGGGTTTTGATTAATTGCAGTGGTTATTAATTAAGGATACGATTTAATTAAAGGTTGTTAGATTTGAAGGTTGACTCAGTTTCCCGGTTTGGGTAACCACGAGCATTTTAATTTTTTTGAGAAAAAAGGGGCCCGCTTCATGCGGTCAAAAATTTTCAAGACTGGCCAAAGCTCCGTTTGTCTTTGTCCCAGAAACTTTTTTTTTTCCTTCTTTTTGTTAATTAGGGAAACCCAACTTCACTAGTTGGTTAGAAACGAGGGTTTTTATTTTTATTTATTTTGTTTATATTTTCTTTGGAAATATATGCGGTTATTTCTAACCACTTTTTTCAACACAGATAATAACCTTATTGCTCGTTTTTGAATGACAAAGATACCATTTAATGCGTTGTTAGCGAAGATTCCCCAAACAAGGGTGCAGTATGTTATATAAGGAAGAACAAGAGTATGATAAAGAGTCAATAAAACTTGTTTAGGAACTACATTTCTAAGTTTAAACATTATAGCAACGCTCCTTGAAATCTTTTTCGCGATATAATTTACATGATCACTCCATTGCAAATAAGCTTTGATCTTTTTCGGGCCTGATACGAGTGGATTTCTTGATGAGTTACAAAATATCTATTTACCCACTGCAAATTAATGATTTTGTTCTTACACTTGTAAATAAAAATAAAATGTGCCAGTTTGGTTATATCGTTGAGTTTTAGTAGGTTTAGCTCTTTAAACAATGCACTAGAGTGATCAAGGAAATCAGTATCAGATAATAACCTTATTGCTCGTTTTTGAATGACAAAGATACCATTTAATGAGTTGTTAGCGGAGATTCCCCAAACAAGGGTGCAGTATGTTATATAAGGAAGAACAAGAGTATGATAAAGAGTCAATAAAACTTGTTTAGGAACTACATTTCTAAGTTTAAACATTATAGCAACGCTCCTTGAAATCTTTTTCGCGATATAATTTACATGATCACTCCATTGCAAATTCTTATCTAGCATTACACCAAGAAATTTTGTTACAGTACACTCCTTTATGGCGATTTCATTAATATTAAGTTCATCAAGATATACATTTCTTTTATTAGTAAAAATCATGAAATTTGTTTTACTGGTATTTAGGAAAAGTTTATTGGTAGTCAACCATTTCATTACACTGATGAATTCTGAATGAAATATATTCTTAGCTGTATTAACATCTTTGCAAGAAAAAGAGAGTTATATCATCTGCAAACATTTGAAGTTCAGTATATCAGATGAACGTGGAAGGTCATTTATATATAATAAAAATAACAGTGGACCCAGAACTGAGCCCTGTGGCACACCATGTTAGACAAGCGCTTTAGTTGAGCAAACCTTATTTACTGATACAAAATGATATCTATTGGACAAATAACGTTTAAACCAATCACTGATTGCTCCTCTAAAGCCGTAACAATATAATTTATTAAGTAGAATATTATGGTCTATTACATCAAACGCCTTACTCAAATCCATAAATATTGATATCATTATTTCTTTGTTCTCCTTAGCTATATTTACATTTTCCATAAGATTTAAAATAGCCATTTCCTCTTTTGTCTCTCTCTCCGACTAAAATGCTAACGTTAATTCCCCATCGCATTACCCGTTTATCTAAAAGTGTTTTGGGATAAATAAATGTAAGTAAAGTGTAATTAAGTGCGTAATTAATCCCCCGTCTCCCTCGCCTTGTTCAAATTATAATGGCGCCCACCGGCTCAACCGTCAGCCGCGTCCGTATAAAAACGCAGAGAAAACAAGTGATAAATAATAGAAAGGAAAGAAAATAATGAATTATGAAAGAGAACGAATGGGAATCACTACATTATTTGGTGGCAGCTAATCTTATTAAATTTTTATCATTTTAATAATATGAACCCACGCACTCCGTTATTAACATAGGCTTTTGCATTCTTTCGTGTCTTATGAGTAGGAATTGAAAATTTTTGCGTGTGTTCTTTCGATTAATCACGAGTAGTCTCTATTAAATTAAAAAAGGGCATTTTCCCACGTTCTCTGTACGAAAAAAATTAGTAGATATTCTGTTTCGCTACCCGTTTTACAGTGTTTATAAAATTATGCAAATTTTAATTCCCTTTCCTTCAAAATTCAATTATTCAAGATGGCGCCCATCATTTTCAAAATTTCTTCTCACAGCGCGCATGTTCGTAATTTTCAGGGTCAAAATGTTTTCAATCTGCTCTGACTCAAATTTCTCCTGCCCTTTTGTCGAGGCCGTTATAATGAGGCAAAAATTGGAGTTAAATTTCGAGAGTCGTTTGTTTTCTTTCTTTTCTCATTGATTCGTCCTCAGTTCGTTTTCTTTCGATTTCGTTTCGTTCAGTCGGAGAGAGAGATTTAAAAATTCGCATTTACTGTCCGATGACTCATTTCTTTTTTTTCTCTCCTTCAACTTTTATTACTCTTTTATACAGCCTGCCTATTTTGTGTTTAAAAATTGTTTTGTGTTTATGTTTTCGGCATTAGAAATAATTATGTTAGTAATAATAATAATAATAATTAGTAAATAAAATTCTCACTTATATGACAGTAAAAATTATTACATACAAATTAAATACGGTCGTTTGAAAGGTGGGTGCGTATATTGTAACGCATTTCTAGGTAATAAAAGAAAAATATATACACACACATATATATATATATATATATATATATATATATATATATACAGGGTGATTCAGGAGAAAAGGTCAATACTTCGGGAGGTGATAGTATCGGTCATTGTGAGAAAAAAAGTTCATATGAACATGTGTCTAATTCTGAATGGTTACGGGGATAGAGCTGTTTGAATCTACAAATACAAAAGCATTGTTAATGGTAATCAAGAAAGAGAAACCAATTACTGTTTCTAACATTTAATGTTTAAACATTGGCATTTTGAATGGTATCAGATACAGAAATGACAAATTTGTTACAGTTTGCAATACGTTTTCGAAAATCCCACCGTCAACCTCAATGCACTTTGCAACTAGTGTGCGAAGATCGCGTGTTGTTTGTCCGAGTTGATCTTCACGGTCCTTTATGCGGGCAGCAGCATCCAAAATGCGCGCGAGCAATTCGTCTCGTGTATCCACCTTTCTTTTGTAAACTTGACTGTTCATCCACCCCCACAAACAATAATCTAACGGAGAGAGGTCTGGAGACCTTGGTGGACATTGAATGGGACCACCGCGTGGGGAGGAAGAGCTGCGCGCGCATCAGATTCAAACAGCTCTATCTCCGTAACCATTCAGAATTAGACATGTTCATATGAATTTCTTTTTATCACAATGACCGATACTATCACCTCCCGAAGTATAGACCTTTCCTCCTGAAACACCCTGTATATATATATATATATATATATATATATATAGGGTGAACCAAATGTAGGTGGACAGTAAATGATAACGTTTATTTTGAGAATACATATTTAATTTTTTTGTATACTATAATACAAAATAAAATTTAAATAAATTTAGTTATAATATTTAATATAATATAACACAAACACCATAGTTATAATGAACACCATAGTTATAATATAATATAACACAAACCGTATTCAACCTACTGTCCACCTACTTTTGGTTCACCGTGTATATATATATATATATATTAGGGTGTTCCACTTTTATTAAGTTGTGAATTTCACTACACTTTGCTCTTCCCCGTACACCTTATGATCTGTAAAGCATATGTATCAAATTTGAAGCAAATTGAACACCATTTAAAGGTTGCACACTTATGTCACCTCTGATATCCTAGCCCTTTGTAACCAAATCTCGAGAACGTCCCAACTTCCAACATATTGTAATGTTTTCTTTTCTTTCACAGGTGCAAAAGTGTTGAAAATGGAAAGAAAGAAGATCTGGATGATTGAAAAGACTCCAGTCGAAGAGCTCTTAGGAGCAAGATTGCCATCCGGGAGCAAGTCCTCCTCTGCTTTATGTACCATCACCTGGAGCTGAAGGAAACAATCCCCCTTGCCATCAAGTCTACGAGTATCAAGCTTCAAGAAGTTTGGAAGAAGGCGAGTATCCCCGTGAAGACAGAGAACCTTAGAGCTGCTTTACTAAAGCTGTACAAAGAGTACCAAACTTGAACAAAGAGAAGTCGAGAGAGACGGACAAAGCCATTATGAAGCGTCAGGTGTGGGAGGGAGACCGTGCTGACTTTCTCGACATCGCTTGTCAAGGTGTGATGAGCATGAGTTCAGTTCCGGAGGAGGAAAAGGTTTTCTTGTCCTCCCAGAGGGAGGACAGAGTGAGTTCTTCAATGGCTAGGGTGGATAGGAAACACACCATGGCTGTCAAACGGAAAGAAGAAGCAGCTAAGAAACTTGAACTTCGAAAACGAAAGCATGCTGAACAAGTTGAAAAGATCTCCGAGAAAATGAAGCTGGATAGCACATCCTCTAGCTCACGGCGACAACAGACGATGATGATGAAGAATTTGCTACTCCATTGGCCTCTAAGTCACCTCGTCGTGTCAAGAACACACTTGATCCAACACTCGTGCTACTTGGGATAGAGAACAACTCTCTATTCGACAAGCAAGCACTTCCTTCATTGCAACTGCTAAAAGTCTCGGACAAGATGTATCGCAGATTATTATTTCGCCATCAACTGTTCATCGAGCACGTGCCAAGTATCGAGAGGAATGGCCAAACATTTGAGGATCGATCTTAAAGATCCACTTATCTTAGTTCTGTACTGGGACAGCAAGCTACTATCCCCAAGCTGCTGGCGAAGCTCTAGAAGCTTGGAAGACAGAGTAACTGTTGTGGTAACAGGAGAAGGAGTTCGAGTATCTTCTTGGCGTACCTGTTGCCCAGGATGGTCCCTGGGTGAAACAATAGCTCGAGCCGTCATCCAGGAGCTGCACGATTTGGAATTCAGGACCGCATCATTGGCCTCTCGTTTGACACTACGGCGTCCAATATTGGATCTTCTGCAAGGGGCATGTATGAGGACTGAACAATTCTTTGGTCGGTCGCTCTTGTGGTTGCCTTGCCGTCACCACATTTATGAGCTCATTTTGAAGGAGGCCTTTTCATAGTCCATTGGGCCAACAGTGGTCCTGAAATCCTGTTGTTTTCAACGATATCAGCAGCGTTGGGACTTTATTAACAAACATTGTTTCAAAACCATGATCGATGAAGAAAGCCAGCCACTAGGTACTTGGAAGATGAACGAATCAGGATGGTGAGTTATCTTCGTGAGTCACTGAAAGTTCATGTCACCCGAGAGAAGATTATGAGGAACTCCTCAAGCTGTCGCTCCTTTTCCTTGGAGGCTGGGGTGGAGCTGAGTTCTCCTTCAGGACTCCAGGAGCCCATCATCAGCCAGGTGGGTGGCGAAAGCTATCTACGTGCTGAAAATGGTTTTGTTCCGGGAGCAACTGGAACTCACCGACCGAGAAGTGAAGGGATTGCACGACGTGGCCCTTTTTACGTGTTTCATTTTGTCCGGTTCTGGCACGAGGCAGTGGTCAGTAGGTGGGCCCCCGAAAAATGACCTAGACATGATTCAACTGTTGATTTCATATCGAACAAGGACCTGGGCCAGGCTGCCTGAGAGTTTGCCAAAAGGCATCTATGGTATCTCTCGAGACTCTAGTCGGCTTGGCTTTCCTTGATGAAACGGATATCGCCAAATGAGAAAGAAAAGATGTTCCAGGCCTTGAACAAACCTGCGTCAAGGAAGGAACTCAAACGACTCGAGTGGAAAAAACTGACTTTTGAAGGCAAGGATCTGAGCAATCTTCGTTCACTCAAAGGACGAAGACATTCTTCGACAACTTCGGCGTCGGGGATGTCGACAACGTAGCGAGTACACTAAAAATGACGGCTTGAGAGAGTCAGTCAACGCGCTGAAAGTCGTAAACGAACAGCGGAGAGGGGAATTGCTTATTAAGCAATTCAATGAATCAGTCAGGACGAGAAGCAAACAATTCTTGTTGCGGATTGTTGAACATCATCGAAAGGAGTGCCGAAAAGAACCAAGGTGGAACGTCCTTGTACCAATTCAAAAATTGATTCGGATTTTCTGATTTTAATACAGAGTTTTTTATTTTCTGCGCTTCCAAGGGAGAATTCTTTGTCACACTGAATAAAATTTTGTATTACTAAATTATACTGTATTGTGTAATGTGTATTGATTTGAATTTTCCAACTTTATTATCAGAGTTTTTCATTTTCCGTGGTTCCAAGGGAGAATTTTTTCGTAACTGAAGAAAATTGTTTTATTATAAAAGGTTCAAATGTGTGTGCAACCCTAAATATCACTTAATCGTTTTCAAAATTGGTGCACATCTTTCTTACATGAAAAGGGATAAAAGCACAAGCAAAGTGGAGAAAAAATATTGAAATTTGATATTTCCCTCTGTACGAGTGAAACGCCCTATATATAGATATATTAGGGTGATATGGAGGATATTTTTGATGTCGCCCGCTCAGACGTTTCTGGATCGGGGAGATATCCCTCTTGAAGACAAGGAATTCCTCATTTCCCAAAGGGCAGATCGACATACGAGTTACATGGGAGGTGAAAATAGAAAATATAATGCAGCCACAATGAAAGACAGGAAAGGGAAAGAGCTCTTGAGCGGGCACACCGGCGTCAAACGGAGGAGGCTCTAGCTGTAGGAGTCACAGAAGAGGCTACCCACAGCAGTTCTAACACATCGTCAGCTGACAGTGGAAACGAAGCCGTCACTTGTGGACTTAAACCTTCGAAAGCTCCCAAACATGACAGACTAAAAGAAAGTCTGAGTGATCTTGACCTGGCAGCAACTTGGGATCGCGAGGGCCTTTCTGTTCGACAGGCAACATCAGAGTTTGCTGCGACTGCAAAATCCCTAGCTCTCGGTCCTGACAGTGTTCCATCAAAGAGCACGGTTCACCGCTTCCGACAAAAGGCCCGTACAATGATAGGGACCAATGTTATTGGCCACCTCGAGCAGCTTCCACCTCGACTGCAGATCCACTGGGACACAAAGATACTCACTGACATCGAACAGGAGGGTAAGTCAGTCGATCGGATTGCTGTTGTGGTGACTGGGGATGGTGTGGAAGAGTTATTAGGAGCACCGAAAATAATAGACGGCACAGGACAGCAAATGGCAAGTGCAGTCCATCAAGCGCTCACCCTAGTCGGAATTGAGGACAAGATCATAGGCATGGTGTTCGACACGACGGCATCAAACACAGGGATAGTGCAAGGTGCGTGTGCGCGTTTGGAAGCGGCATTGGGAAGATCTCTTTTATGGTTTGCTTGCCGTCATCACGTTCACGAAGTGATTCTCAAGGATGTCTTCGTCGTGTGCCTAGGAACACCACCAAGTCCTCAAATCCCACTTTTCAGGAGATTCAAGGAGGCCTGGCCATCAATGAACCACTGTCAGTTGGATGCATTTGACAAGGACGAGGTGGCTAAAGCCTTCATAAATGACAATGCTTGCCTTTCACAAATGCGACTTGAGGTAATAGACTATCTCCGCGATGCCCTAAGAAGTGGTAATCATCCTCGAGAGGATTATGAAGAACTTCTTCGACTGAGCCTCTTGTACCTCGGAGACGACGTAGGACGTTACAAGCTTCGGCCTCCAGGGGCTTACCATCAGGCCAGATGGATGGCCAAAGGTATTTACTGCCTGAAAATAGCATTACTGCAGTCCCAGTTCTCCGAACTTCGTCTCCAAGAACTGCAAGGGGTTCGCCGTATGGCTCTCTTCGTGAGCCTTGTATACGTGCGTCACTGGCACGAGGCTCCCATCGCCATCAAATCTCCCAAAAATGACGTTAGGCTGTGCAATCTTCTTGTAGGTTACCCTGACAAGGACGTTGGAAACACAGCTTACCGGGCTGTGCTCCGTCATCTGTGGTATATCTCGGAGGACTTAATCTGTCTTGCACTGTTTGATGACAGAGTTGACGACAATGAAAAGCGTAACATGACGGCTAACCTGAAAAAGCCCTGGGAAAGGACTCAAACGGGTCCAAGGCAAGGGACTGCAAGTGGATGGCCGTTTAAGTCCGTGGGTGACGAGTCGATCCACCACACTCTTCCAGTTTCTCCAAGTTGAGCTCACGTTCCTCACCAAAGACCCTGAAACATGGCCTACTGACGAAAATTACCGTCTGGCAAAGAGCCGAGCTGCAGAACTGATGGTGGTCAATGATGCAGCAGAGCGAGGCATCGACCTCATTGAGAAATACACAAGCAAACCTCTGTGCCGTGATGAAGAAGACCTCCAGTTCCTCCTTCGAACTGTCCACTCACACCGACGGAATGTGAGCCGGAAGGGAACAAAAACGGATCTCATGAAACACGTGTTTAGTTAAAATGCATAAATGTGATGCTTTGAAATTGTTGTTTGTGTGTTAAGATTAAAATACATGTTTATTTTGTATAATCATCTTTGTGATGGAACTTTTGAGAGAAATATTTCAGTTAATTTGCCTTTCAGTTAAGAGGAGAAATAAAGTGTTCAAAGTTCGGGACCTTTAAATTTCCTTCGATCTCTCTGAAATTTTACAGGAAGACTTCTAATGGGAAACATCAAAAGACCGCAACATGAGCGGATTTGTATCCCGAAAAAACATTTGGCCCCCTATGAGTTTGGGACACCCTATATATATATATATAGTAGAGCATTGTAAGAGAGTGAATAAATGAGTAACAAAATTTTCCAGTATCTAGTAGACACTCTTTGAGGTTATTCTTCGATAGATGTATATCGTTTTAGGTTTGCAGGCGACAGGGCTTATTTTTATTAAAACAAGTAGGTCGTTTTGGGTTTACAGGCGACAGATAACCATCATATGTGTATACTTTTAAGGTAATTTTCAGTGCTGGGCAGCGCAAACGAAAATTCACTTGCGCAAGCGCAAATGCGCAAACCCAAACCCATACCTTGCGCAAGCGCAAATGCGCAAACTTCTCGAAACTTGCGCTTGCAAGTTTGAACTCTGAAATAAAATTAAAATCAACTAATCAAACAAACGTGTTTCACTAGCGTTGTTGGTATACTGAGTGCTCACTGCTGTCTGGCGGCGCCACCTGTCTGGCAGTCACGTGTTTATGAGCTAAATCCACTATTTTTAATATTTTTTTTTTTTCACGTTTGCGCAAGTACTTGCGCAAACGCAAATGCGCAAGTTTGCGCAAGAATTGGCGCAAACGCAAATGCGCGACCGAAATCACACTTGCGCAATTGCGCAATTTGCGTTTTGCGTAAGTGTTTGCGCAAGTGCCCAGCACTGGTAATTTTAAGTTCGCTTTCTCGCTTTTCGCTTTCTAGTTTAAGGTAGATCATTGTACTTTTACGTTTAAAGTCGAAAAATAATCGTTAAAGACACTAATTTATACTGGGTCAAATTCGGACGCTTTAGGGTTATATGCTTGCCGTATATAAATTGTGAGAGACTTGAAAGTAAGCTAAATTTGTTTTAAAAGATAAAAATTTGTTTAATTGAAATACAGGAATTGTTTTCGTAAATTCTTTGGATAAATCAATTTCTGTTTTTTACCTCTTTATATATTCATTAATTTTTATATTTTTATAGGTGGGCTGATTGTTGTTGTCTATTTTTTCTTTCTTTCATTTTCAGGACAATTCTCAGTGATATTTTGCATGGTTAGGCTGTTTAAATTTTTTTTTATTCTGAAATTAGATTTTATTGTGTTAAGGAGTGTTTTTTGTTTAACATTTTATTTTAGATATTAAAAAATTATAAGTTTTTTTATGTTCGCGCGTTTGCATAGAAAATATTACAAAATTGTCATGATGTAATGGAGTTTCGGTTAGGAATATTTTTATAGAGGCTCGCTTACAAACAAAGCGAACACTTCATTATGCAATGAGTTGTTTTAATTTTTGTTTACGTAGTAGGTGGCGCTGTTGTTTTGGGTTCATAATATCTGTTCATATTTAGAATAACAGTGTAAATTTTTATTTAGTTTCACTTGAAAACGATAAATTACTGAAATTCTTGTGATTTACAAACCATACTGAGTTTTGTGTTGAAGGAGAGAGTTGTCTTTCAGATGTAATTTGTGAAGTACGAGTTTTCTTCCTATGAAATTTAGCGTTGCAGGTTGGAATTAATATATTAAAGTACTTTTCGGTATTAATATTAAAATGTTTTATATTTAATGATTCTGTTTTAGAAAATTGTGTTATTTTTTAAACTTCATTTGGGTTTACTCGTGCAATTGAAACTTTAGTTTGAGTATTCACTGGAAATGGAACCTTTCATATTGTCAGTAACGCTTTTGTGGTAATCTGTGTGTGCCCCCCCCCCCCCCCAAATGTAAGAGAGTTCATGATTTTCGGAAATTGATGACATGAAGTTTCTGGGTTTCATTTTTGTCTTTTGTATTTAAATGTATCGATTTAATTTCTGAAATTTTGAATAATAATATTTGTTAAATTATAATAACGGTTACTATGTAGGAGCGCTTTTATATTTCTACTATGCAGTATTGTTTCGTTGCGTTTCATGATTTTTTTTTTATCTTCTCCGATGTACCTGCCATAAGTGACCTTATTGGAAGCTAGGGCGTGATTAAATTTTTGTGAATTCTGTAAAATTTGTAATAGTTTTCGTGAATTTGGCCAGAGCAAATTATAGTTATTGTTTCGAAGTGAAATGTCGAGAAAATTCTGTAAATTAAATATGAAAAAGTGATAATCAATAGCAGTACAATCTTTGATATATTTTGTCAAAATTTCAAGTGGCTCAATTTGGAAGCAACTAAGTTGGATCCGAATTCCATCCAGTGAGTTTAGTTGACCCGATAGGTGATCGATCACCGATGAGAAGAGATGAGAAGAGATGAGAGAGAAGAGAAGAGAAGAGTGAGAGAAGAGAAACCGAATGCGCAGGGACTTGGCGCAGGGCAGTTTCAGTCGAAGATGATCAACTGGTATTTTTCGGGCAGCCGCTGGTCATGCTGCTCGATGCTTCGCTAAATATGTGTTTTAGCACTCGGTAGACAAACGACGAGAGTTTGAACGAGTGTCTAAGGCTTTACTGTCCATACAGACATACAGTAGGTTCGTTGTGAAACCGCCTACGGCGAAGTGATCGTTTGATTATTGCCAGTAAGGGAGTCTTTCAGCTGGACGTAGGAAGAGCAGCGTTTACCGACAAAAGTCGAGATGAGAGAGACGAGTTTCTTCGCCGACTTCTAGAATTGCAAATTTCGTCCAATTCCGGTGCGTGGTTCCACTTTCAAATAACTCTATCCCCTGATCCTCTTAGAATTGGACGTCTCTTGTTTTTTTTTCGCCATTTGGAGAGAGAGCGGAACCTTTTGCATGGTGATGCAACCCCTTGCATTCTAGCGAAGTGAGCAGGAGAGCTGCGATTGAAAATTTAAGAAGTCCGTTGTCAACTGTGCGGATTGTGATCTAAACAACTTCCAGAAATTAATGTACTGATTATTATGTAACGAAATTATAAGTGAAAGGGTGCGATTATTGCCCATATTTGTTTTGTTTCGTGAAATAGTATGTGCGCTCTGTTCAGTATTTTATATAAACGTTTTCTTGTTCCTTCTATGTTGCCCTCATAGTAACTATATAACTATAGGAATATTTGTTTCGAATGTAAAGCGATTTTTGATGAGGAATCGCTGGAATAGTTTGTGAACTTGAAATTTGTGTAACCGGTGTTCAGAAAATTAGCCGTGATTTTTCACGGAACAGATGCGTTACAGGATGTAAATTGAATTATTAGTGAGAAAAGTTATTTTTATGCAAATGTGAAAATTATAGGCGTTTTTTCGATTTTTATAAAATAATACAAAATATCTAACGTCTGGAATTTGTCATTGAAATGATTTCTTGTCTATTCTAACTTGGAAGTTAAAGAGAAAAAAAATGAGAAAAAAAATGCAAAATAAATAACTGTTGAATAAATAAATAAATTTGTTAAACGATATTAATAAGGTTTCCTAGTATAAAACTTATTTTCAAGGGGGTGATGCGAGTGTAGTAATGTCTAACTAAGAATTAAAATGTTTTGGTTACAAGAAATTAATAATGTTTGTTTAATAAAGGTAAAAAATTTAATAAATGTAATTACGTTAAATAATGGTTTGTTTATAAAATACTAGTTGGCAACACTAAAAAGCTGCCCAAGCGGAGGCTGGGTAGAAATGCCCTCCAATGATCGGACGACTGTTATCCTAATAAGGTATTTTTGTGTATAAATTTAGAATATTCTTTTCTCTCTCTCCGACTAAAATGCTAACGTTAATTCCCCCCTCGCATTACCCCGTTTATCTAAAAGTGTTTCGGTATAAATAAAAGTCAGTAAAGTGTAATTAAGTATATAATTAATCCCCGTCTCCCTCGCCTTGTTCAAATTATAATGGCGCCCACCGGCTCAACCGTCAGCCGCGTCCGTATAAAAACGCAGAGAAAACAAGTGATAATAGAAAGGAAAGGAAATAATGAATTATAAAAGAGAAGGAATGGGGATCACTACAGGGAGGTCATCCTCCCTCTCCCCCAAAACCCCCTCTCCCCCTTTATGCAACTTGGGGGACTAATCCCCCCTTGTTGCGCTTTATCCTAGACATCTGAAAGATTTGAAAGACGTTATCGTAGGCCCCTTAACGAAGATTTTTAATCAGTCACTGGAAGCGGGGATTATTCCTGAAGACTTCAAATTAGCTAACGTTACGCCCATTTTTAAAAAAAAGGCGACCGCACAGTAGCCAGTAATTATAGGCCTATTAGCTTAACGTCAATTGTCGGTAAACTTTTGGAAACAGTAGTTAGGGATCGTATCATCGATTACTAAGAAAGTCGCGATTTGATTAATAGTAGTCAGCATGGGTTTCGACGTCATAGATCTTGTTTAACTAATTTGTTGGAATTTTATAACGAAACAGTGCGCGAATACGATAGGCATAGAGCGGCTGACGTTATTTATTTAGACTTTAAAAAAGCGTTCGATATAGTTCCGCATAGAAGATTAATTGCGAAGGTTAAAGCGCACGGTATACGCGGTCAGGTAGCTAACTGGTTAGAAGAATGGCTTCGTCCTAGGAAACGGAGGGTCGTTGTTAATGGTAGTGAATCGGGGTGGTTGGATGTAGGTAGCGGTGTCCCACACGGTTCAATGTTAGGCCCATTGCTATTCGTAATCTACATTAACGACATAGATTTAGGCTTGACCAGTAACGTGTCAAAATTCGCGGACGATACTAAAATAGGCGGTAAAGTTGTTAACATGGACGATAGAAATGGGCTCCAAGACGATGTAAATAGGATTATGGAGTGGACGGATAAGTGGCAGATACAATTTAACGTAGACAAATGTAAAGTTTTGCATATAGGTTCTCGTAACAATAATTACACGTACACGATGGACAATAGATGGTTAGCGAGCGTTGACGAAGAAGTAGATTCAGGCGTACGCGTATCTAAGGATTTAAAAGTTAGGAACCAGTGCCTGGAGTCTTGCGCAAAAGCTAATAGGATGTTAGGCTTCATAGCGCGTAATTTCGAATTTAAATCGAAGAATATTATAGTGCCCCTTTACAAGTCCTACTCAGGCCTCATTTAGAATATGCCGTCAGTTTTGGTGCCCGTATTTGCGTGAGGATATTGTTAGGTTGGAAAGGGTTCAGCGACGCGCAACGAAACTAATTCCGTCATTGCGCAACAAGTCTTACGAAGATAGGATTAAAGAGTTAGACTTGCATTCACTCGAAACTAGGAGATCAAGAGTGGAGCTTATTGAAGTTTTCAAAATCGTTAATAAAATCGATGACGTAAATTTTGACAAACTGTTCACTTTCGATAATAGCAATATTCGTAATAACGGATTTAAGTTGTGTGGCAGACGATTCATTACTAACTTCGCTAAAAACTTCTTTACGTTTAAAGTAATAGATAAATGGAATAATCTTCCCGCGTCCGTCGTGAACTCTACCAGCGTTAATATGTTTAAAACCCGTTTAGATAGGCGTTTTAAAAATATTAACGTTGTTTAAAATAAAATAATTAGCAACAGGAGCCTGTGGTCGAGGATGAGTATGTTGACGATTAATACCAGTTTGTGATATGCCAGCAATAAAAAAAAAATTAGACTAACACGAACAGAGATGTTGGTCGTAGCGTAAACTAACCCACTTTTTGTTATACTCTTCCTACTTTTTTTTTTCCTTTTCTTATCCTCTCTTTACTTGCATGTCTGTAGGTTGCATGGTATGACAGTGTTTGAGTTAAGACTGTGTTTGCATGGTTTGTAAGCGTTCTTATTTTACTTCTTTTCATTTTCCACCCCTCTCCTATTCTCTTCGACTATTTTCCCGACTTGTCGGCAGTGGCCGGCGGATGATGATGGTGAGTCTTTTTTTCTCTTTTTCTGAATGAATGTTAACCCACGAATGATAGGTTTTGCTACTTACTTAACCCCTTATTCTCCCCTTTTAACCTCTTCTCTTTCCGTTCTCTCGGGCTAACCTTAGAGTGGATCTTAGTGTCTTTGTTAGCCTGAGCTTCTGTAGATCTGTAGAACAGGATAGCAGTGGCACAATGGCAGGAAAGTCAAAACTAAAACAGTCAACCAAGAGTGCCACGGAGCACCCTGTGTTTGGACAAGCTGAAAATCTTAAGCCAACTTGTCTCTTTACCTGCAGAGACATTATGAAGCATCACTTTTATGAGTCTCTGAAAATAAAAAATGAACAACTCTTAGAAAGAGCCAGATGTACGAGAGATCTCTAGTATAGTTGCTGAAAGGGTTGTTGATGTTTGGAAATTGGTCTCAACTCCAACATTTAGCATGAAATCAGTGGCAGACAGGAGTTTGAGGTATCATAACACCGACAGAAATTAGATATTGAAGATTCCAAAGAAGAGACTTGAAATAGATTCGACGAAAGGATAATGAAAACCTACTCTAATAGACAGAGTTTATTTCCACAGCAGTTTCGATACCCACTGGCATCCTCTTCGGGTGAATACAGAAAAACGAATGAACCAAAAACAAGAGGGAAAACAGTCCAAAGCCTTTAAGAAATTCGCACATAGATTAGGTCCCATTATCCCGACAGTGAAAGGGCATTTTATTAAAGGGACCCGCTTTTTAAATACATTCGCATAAATTTAAAACTATCTTCTTGTTGTATACATATAGATTCTATTATTTTACATAATTATTACATTTATTATTAAATATGTTACATTTAATATTGTATTATTATTTATTACAGAAATTATAAATTTATTATTACATTGATTATTACATTGTTGTTTATTATACAAAAATTATAAACCGAAAAACAAATGAAAAAGGGGGGCGAGGAGGGAACAATCAAGAAACCGCTACGAATAAATTAGGTCCCGTTCTTCCGACACACGAAGGGCATTTTTATTAAAGGGACCCGCTTATAGGTACATTCGCATGAATTTAAACTATATACTTGTTCTATACATTTATTATACATTTATTATTCAATTTATTACATTTAATATTGCACTGTTATTTATTACAGAAATTATAAATTTATTATTACATTGATTATTTATTGATTATTATTGTTATTTATTATACAGAAATTGTAAACCGAAACCGGAAGGGCATTTTATTACAGGGTCCCTCTTATAAGTACATACGCTCAAATTAAAAGTATCTTCCTGTTCATACATACAGATTCTACTATTTTGACATATTTACTGCATTGATTATTGCATTTACATTTTTTTAACATATATTATTATTACCTTTACACTAATTACAATTATGTTAGAACCCGTTCACCCGACTCCGTAAGGGATTTTTTGACCAAGAATCTCATTAAAGGGTCTAACTTATAGGTACCCTCGTATAAATTAAAATTATCTGCTTGTTCTATACACACAGATTCTATTATTTTTCTCTTGACATAATTATTACATTTATAAAGTACTTTACTTGATTCCCAATCTATAGCATGATTATTTTGGCTGGCGTGATGAAAAATAGCATCATTGGTGTTACAACTTCTGAAGGCGTATTTGTGTTCCTTAATACGGGTTGCAATATTTCTTCCAGTTTCTCCTACGTATACTAAATCACAACTTTTACAGGAAATGCTGTAGACACAGGCTTGTTCTGTTTTGCAATGTTATTCCTAACCAATTTACTTTTCACGGTAGATGAACATTTGAACGCCAAAGCAAACTTAAAATCTTTTGTCAACGGTTTAACTCTTTCTAAGCCGGCAATGTAAGGCAAACTCACATATTGTTTTTGGTTAACTGACGGTTCCCGAGGGGCATAAAAAGTTTTTCTGGCTTTAAAATACGCCTTTCTGATAAACCACTCAGGATATTTTAAATCCTTAAAAATGTTCCAAATCTTAGAATTTTCCGGGTCTAGCAAATGTGGGCTACAAATCCTGAGTGCTCTTAGAAACATGGAAGAAATAATTGAGCTTTTAACCCCTTCATCATGATATGAAAAATAATGAATGTACGAATTACAATGGGTAGGTTTTCTGTAGACCGTGAAATGGGGCTTTCCGCTTTCGTTAATGACCAAAACATCTAGAAGTTAATTGTTTGTCATTCTCCCATTCATATTTAAATTTAATAGAGAGAACAAGATTATTTAATGACTGAAAGAAAGTGTCAAAGTTGTTCCAGTGGTCAGGCCAAAATGAGAAAATATCATCTACATAACGAAACCAAATTAGATTCCTGGGACATATTGTTGGCAACAATTCCGACTCATAATATTCCATGTATAATGTACTCAGTATTGGGGACAAAGGGAACCCCATTCCCATACCAAAACGTTGCAAATAAAATTCTTCACAGAAGGAAAAGGCATTATTGGTGACGTAGAAAAAGTGAAGTTTTTTTTTTGCATTTATTCAACGAAAGCTAAAATACAGGCATTTCATGAAAAGAGTCTTAAGTTGTTCGACATAGCTAGCTGTCAGTTTGTTTTAAGTCAATGCAACTGCCCAAAGGAAGCAAAAGTTCCAAAGCTAGAAATGTAGTTTTTGCATGACCAGCAAACACAGAGGAAAATGTGTATATCATCATCGGATAAGAATGAAACAGTTAGGCTTCAAAAGAAGCAAGAATGAGAGGCGAAAACGAAAGCTAAATGCAAAAAGCTGAACAATCTACGCCAACATTTGTTGGAAACAGAAGAGATGTCAGAAAATGACATTCATGAAAAAGACGCAGCAGAAATAAGTTATGCGGGATTGAAAACAAAAACATCAAAAACAACACAGATGCGAACTCCTATAAGAGCTCTCGCCAGGGAGTGTGATAGATATAGCCTGTCTGATAGGGCCGCCTCAGCAGTGGCAACTGCTGTCCTCCAAGATATGGGTCTTGTAAGCAAAAGTGATAACAGCAATGTCATAGGTAGAAGCAAGCTGAGATGAGCAAGGGACCAATTTCGGTCTGAGACTACAGCTGAATTTCGGCAAAAAGTAGTAGTTCTGTATTTTGATGGTCGTAAAGCTCAGATACTTACTCAAGAAAAACGAAAGGATGGTGCTTATCATAAGATAAATGTGACAGGAACATTTTTACTCCTAGCTGTGCCTGTGGTACCACAGGATGGAACATCCAAGTCCATATCTGTTTCAATTCTAAGTTTCTTAAGCTTTGACCCTAAGAAACTACTTGCAGTTGGGAGTGATGGAACCAATGTGGACACCGGTTTCAAGAATGGTGTAATTAATCAACTTGAAGATCATATAGGACATCAGTTACACTGGTTTGTGTCTTCTTCATTGTAATGAACTCCCATTAAGACATAAGTACAATCAGTTGGATGGAGTAACTCTAGGACCAAATTTATATTCAGGACCAATTGGAAAAGAACTCCCTAGCTGTCAAATAAAACAGATTGTTTCTTTTCGCCATATTGACTGTAGTGCTCACCAATTCTAGATGATAACATCATTAATGATCTTAGTGAAGGCCAGAACTACCTCTATGAAATCTGTCTGGCTATCAAAAATGGATCCTTTTGCAAGAGTCTCGAAAAGAAGCAACCCAAGAAATTGAGCCACTCTAGATGGCTGACGATGGATAATCGACTTTGCAGACTCTACGTCTCCAAACAAAGCCCGTCAGAGAGCCTTATACTATGATACTAACTGAATTTGTTGTGCAGGTGTATGCCCCACTGTGGTTTTTGATTATGACGCAGCCTAGTTTTCACAAAGGACCACATTTCTTCAAGATGATCAAAAGGACCATGGATACACACTGGAACACAAAACTCAGCAAAATTTATTCAAAGAAATAAAAGGGGATTGATAAATATGGGAGGAAAAATATTTAAAGGATTAGCGACCGAAGAAGACATTAAAAGAAGTGAACTCAAATTGAATCTCTTCACGCGGAATCGACAATATAATGGACACATTTAGAACAAACCATTGAGTCACTACACGAAAACAATCACTTCCTCCACGCCCTTTCGGACAAATTTACATACTTTGAATCCCTGTAAGCTAAATACAAAGAACACGAAAGATATCTAGAATTAGTAGAAATAATTAACCTTCAAGTAACCCTAATCGATAAATATTTGCAACAAATAATTACAATTCATTCCAAAGTTTTGCGTGCGACCCAGATAGACCATAGAAAAATCACTCTTTCCACACTAATACCATGGGATACACTTCAGTCCTTGATTCGCACCTCTCAGACACAATTAAAATTAGCACTCATATTCCCACTCAACCTTAGTAATTACCCCCAATTTCTAGAATACATCTGGAATTACATGGACCTCATGAATGTACCTTTTTTCGATGTCCTCACTTATGACGTATACAAATTTCACCCTTTCTCAACACCCTACCAAAACAATTCTAATATTTATCGATTGTATCTACCCACAGTCCCTCCTTACCTTTTCCTCACCAAAGACTTTTCAGCATATTCTATGATGTTAGATAGCGACGTCCAGCATTGCAGATTCCCGCAAACGAACAAGCAACTCGTTTGCCCTCCACTCAAACCAGTAATTCTTCCAACCACTAGGTCCTGCTTTATCGACTTAATTCGTGACCGTCATGCCCCGGTAGGTTCTTTCACAAAATCCCATTCCTCTAAAACCGTCCAACTCCGAACTGGACCAGACATCTGAGTTTCTTTCGCGAATAGGACTACCGCTACTTTGTGTGTCCGTCAAATTATTCCCTCATCAAAATACCTAAGGTTATCCGTCTACCAATTGGTTGGTTGCTCCTTGCGTTCAAAAACCTTCCAAATATACAACCCTTATAAGGTTACCATTAATGATCCATACCCATTCCCGTCGCAAATTAAATTTAAACCCATTATAGAAATCTTAAATCTCTCCATAAAGCCGGTAACCATCCAATCCGAACTTCATGCTCCTAAATGGAATGATCAATTGAGTCGTTTTAAAATTTCAGATGATAAATAGAATAACCTTTTACATATACTACAACCAGTAACAATTTTTTCAACATCTGCCGTTAGTATCATTATTGTGTGTGCTATTATCCTCAGTATATCTGTAGTAAAAAGATCATTCTTGGATCGAAGGAAAATAAGAGACACCGAACAACGTAAACCTATTTATGCACGACCAAGAGTGCGTACCCAGACCACGTGAACTAGACTTAACCACCCTAACTCATGTGTTGTATATAAATCTGTATTATAAAAACCATTAGTTATCATCTAGTTAGAATTAGTTAGGATGTTATATTAGTTTATTAATATCATTCTAGATGGGAGAGCGCTGTAAAAGTGAACAATGAATAAGTCTTATATTCATATAATTCTTATATTCATATATACTTATATTGATATAATCCTTATATTCATATATATTTATATTCTTATATTCATTTTTACATATAGAGTCCAAACTCGCATAACGCTGACGTAAGTTCGGAAAAATTTTTATTTGCTTTCTATTTTATTTCTGCTGAATAATTGGTGAAGTACTTTTTTTAAATTACTTAATCATTTTTTTAAGATTTAGCTTAATAATGTAATCTTGTTAAATTCTGCAATGTTCATTTTCTGTGTACATGCTCTCTTCGTTGTAAAAGATGAAGTCATGTCTTGCTTAACGTTTAATTTTAAATCTTAAGCATTTAATTTTTGCTCATATACATGCTTAATTGTAATTCATAATAAAATGCATATTTCAATTTTCATTTTTAGTTAACTCGACAGATCATGATAACATAAGATCTGTCAATATGCGGTTTAAAATAAGAATATGGCTTCACCTTCAAATATCTTGCTTATCTCTCTAGACATTGCTACATCTAAAATATATACCTTAACTTTAAATATTTTGCAAAATAATTCAGCCTATTGAGAAAAAAAAAAAAACAGGTCAGCATTAAATAATAATGATGTCATTAAAAATGTAGTATATAAACGCCTAAAATTTCTCCAGTGTTCATTCTGATTTGTCTGATCTAACTTAGAGGCTGACCATTACTTGTAACATTTTAGCAGTAAACTACAGTAAGAGAATATCTTTGTCTACTCCTTCGAGCCTTGCTCTCTTCAGAGAACTTAGCCTTAAATAGAGAAAAAAAATTTCCGGATACGTTACAAGAAGAATCGGGCAACCTTCAGAGAATTTAGTAAGCTCCACAGAATCCTCCGATCCACTGCAAGAAGAAATCGGAGAGTAGTATAAGAGAAACTACTGCGATTCCCTATACGGTACCAGCTATCCAGAGTAACAAATCTGTTGCTTTCACCTAACCAAAACCCCGGTCAACTTCGAACCGCCGAAGGCCATAGACGGAGGGTTTAACATAATATATATATATGATACACACAGACCGTGCATGGAACAAGGAACTCTTCTGGGATAATTAAATCCACTATAGTCCGAATAAGTAATGGTCAGATTGAATACATCAAAGAAAAAGGGGTAACTACTATATTTAGACAAAAACCAAAACTTAAACCTCAACTGGCAGAATTGAGCGTCCACTTTTCAAGGCACATAACATGTCCGTTTCAAGATGGGAATGAACTCAGAATGGTCCCCTGAGGTTTTTTATGATACACACAGACCGTGCATGGAACAAGGTTCTAAATGTAGCAGGGCTAGGCTGCTTTAAACCCTAGATCCATGTCCCAAAGCTGGATCCTGTCTGCTTTGCAGATAGCTGGTGAGGGAAGCTATATTTATGGGACCTCTTTGCGAGGCCCGTTGCCCACGTCGGGCTAGCACCATGAAAAAGAAAAACTATGGTATTTGTCATTTACCATTACTTATTCGGACTGTAGTGGATTTAACTATCCCAGAAGAGTTCCTTGTTCCATGCACGGTCTGTGTGTATCATAAAAAACCTCAGGGGACCAATTCTGAGTTCATTCCCATCTTGAAACGGACATGTTATGTGCCTTGAAAAGTGGACGCTCAATTCTGCCAGTTGAGGTTTAAGTTTTGGTTTTTGTCTAAATATAGTAGTTACCCCTTTTTCTTTGATGTATTCAATCTGACGTGAAGGCAGCGAGTCTTTTGCTTATATTGAGGTTCTAAAGGTAGCAGGGCTAGGCTGCTTTAAACCCTAGATCCATGTCCCAAAGCTGGATCCTGCCTGCTTTGCAGATAGCTGGTGAGGGAAGCTATATTTATGGGACCTCTTTGCGAATGACCAGTTGTCCACGTGGGGCTAGCATCATGAAAAAGAAAAACTTTGGTATTTGTTATTTACCATTACTTATTCAGACTATAGTGGATTTAATTATCCCAGAAAAGTTCCTTGTTCCATGCACGGTCTGTGTGTATCATAAAAAACTCAGGGGACCATTCTGAGTTCATTCATATATATATATATATATATATATATATATATATACACACATATATGTTAATAATACCTAAATATATCCGATTTGATGTTAATTAGGCATAAAATGTTGAAATACATTATACGAGTTTCATTAAAATTGTTCTTAAGACTCGTATCCTGGCATATATAGGAAATATTATATAGCTCTGGCCCACAACTCCAGTGCTAAAGTTTCATATCAAATTTTAATAATACTAAAAATTTAATTAAAATAATTATTTATATTTGCGTGGCAATGGGTAACGCACGTTTATTAAATTTTAAAAAATCTGAGGGAATTATCAATCAATTTTGGTTAGCCCCCAAGTTGCATGAATGGGGGTGAGGAGGTTTTGGGAGATACCAGATTCAGAAATGTTGACACAATGTGAAGCTCAAAATTTTCACGGCTGCGTTCTTTTTTTGTAGTTTAGCCTGTCTAACCGTCAGCGAAGCGACGGGAACTGTACTAGTAATAATAATAATAATAATAATAATAATAATAATAATTTACTTAAACTTAAAAATTCTATAACCCTACTCTCAATTTAAATTATTATATAACTTTGTTAATTCGAAAACCTCCCGAATCCTTACACACACACACACACACACACACACACACACACACACACGTATGCACACTATATATACTATATATTAGGGTAGGTTGATTTTGGAACTGTGATCTTGGACTAGTCTAGATAGAAAGGTATTAATGTTAAAAAACGTTGCACCAACTCATATTTGTGAAAATGATTGTATTTTTTGAGGATTGTTAATTATTTTTAAGTTGTAAAATTGCCGAATTTTACGCGTAAAATCGCGCGCGCGGCATTCGCGCAATGTAAACAAACAAAATATCGACCTTATTTCATCAAAATAATCAATTAAAATTCGGCTTTTTTAACGAAACGATGCTTGAAACTCATTGTAAATGCATTATAAATGTTTATTAGTGTATTATTTTGTATTTTTTAATGATATTTACCTATAAAATGTGTATTAAATTAAGTTATTTTATGATGCGTTCATTTAATTGTGTTTATTTTCAGATATTTCATAAAAATGGGTAAAAAACGGAAGTCTGCAGTGTTAACTCGAAGTGATAGTGCCAAAAAATTTAGTGGCCAGCCTTCCCCTTTGGATAAAACAGAGCCTCCTACCCTCCGCCAAGTTATTTAGTACAGTTATTTCCTCCAAAACAGCCACCCGGACTTGAAAGACTATGATATTACTAAAATGATAGCAAAGGATGTGATTGAGATCTGGCAGGCAGTGAACCCGCGGCTGCCCCTGTATGAGGAATATTATCTAGTGAAATTGGTGGATAAAGTGTGCTTCAAGAAAGCAAAAGAGATAAACAGGAAATCTTTCTACAGTCCAGGAGCAGAATCTGGAGGAAAAGCTGGATAAACTTTTTGACATTTCTGCTTGCACCTGTAAGCTACCTGTTCATCCCTGTGATGACAATGCTGTGAGGTGCAAGAAAGAAAATTGTCAAACACAGCACATAATCTGCACTTGTCCTCCCAGTAAGAAGGTAATGCTATTATTTTTTAAACTTTTAACTGGCCTAACTTAGTGCGATTAGGTGCCTTTTAAATGGAAGGAAATTCAATGCTTGTAATTGAAAAATATCTGCATTTTCCTCCTGTAATCTTCCTTTCCCCACCCCCTGATAATAGAAATTAATAATCAATTTTTTTTCAGGATTTTATCTCTTATTTTAGATCCGCTATTTAATATACTTTAATATTTCAGGTTCCAGTAGAGGATAGGGAATACTTGAGAGATCAGAGGGCCAAAATAGGACCCAAGTGCTCTTTCCAGCTGGGATCTGTGGATAAAGCTGCTGTGAAGAGAGACCAGAGGGCTGCAGCTGAAGCAGAAAGATTACAGAGCCAGATTCAACAACAGCAGGAAGTGGATTTGGCCACTTTTGCCTCCACACCTTCACAAGATATTTCTTTTGAATCCAGCTCAGGAGAATCAGGAGATTTAATATATTTTTTTTCTTATATCTTATCCCATTTTACCCAAATTTATCCCTACTTTTTGTCCCTATTTCCCCGCTTCTTTCCCCCATTTTCGCTTTAGTAATTTATTCTTTTTTCGCCCATTTTCGCCGACTTTTTACCTGAATTTTTACCCATTTTTTCCCCCTATTTTCCCACTTTTTTCCCCTTTTTCGTTTAAGTAATTTATTCTTATTTCCGCCCATTTTCGTCGATTTTTACCCATATTTTTCCCTACTTTTTCCCCTATTTTCTCCCATTTTCGCTTTAGTAATTTATTTTTTATTTTCATTTCAGCCATCTGGTGGTGAAGCTGAAGAGTTCAAGCCAAGGAGGCACCCAAGTGGAGGTTACAGCTTTTTGAAAACCCCCAGATATGCCATGGAACTGATCAGGGGTGATGTTTCTTCCAATCTTGGGGCAAGTCTTGCTAATGCCTTCCTCCTGGACTTACAAGCTATGGACTTGCTTAAGCCTGGCCTTGATGTGAAACAGATAATTAATAGTTCATAAATCGAAAATGGACAGGGAAAAAGCTAGAATGAAAGTGAAAAGTGATGAAAAGCACAATGAGGGTCTGGAAAAGTTGTCTGTATTGGGGTTGATGGGAAAGTTGACAAGGACACTTTGCTGTACAGAGAAGTTAAGGATGAAAATGGGGAGATTAAGCTGAAGAAAGGAAAGGGACAAGAGCACCATTTGACTTTCACAAAGGAGCCGGGAACTGAAAGTGGAACATATCTTACTCACAGAGTCATCCCAATTAAAGGTGCGACTGGAGTTCTTCTTGGTGAAGAAGTTGCTAGTGTCTTGGAGGAGTTTAACAGTGTTCATACCCTGAAAGCTGTCCTCCTTGACAACACAAATACAAACACTGGCTGGGAGGGAGGCCTTGTAACAGCTCTGGAAAATAAAATTGAGCGGAAATTGCACACCATTGGCTGTTCACTCCATCAGAATGAGCTTCCTTTCAGAGCTGTTTTCAAGCATCTTGATGGCAGTACCAAAAGTCCCACTGCTTTCACTGGTCCGCTGGGAAAACTCTATGAAATTGACTACCAAGATCTGCCACAAGTAGAATTCACCAAACTCAGTGGCCCCCTGGATGACATGGAATTTGCTGAGGAGACACTGAATGATCTCAGTAGCGACCAGAGGCTTCTTTTGTAGTATGTGCTTGGAATTTCCAGGGGCAAAGTCAACCCAAGATTTGCTGCCTGGAAAATTGGACCATTAAACCATGCAAGATGGTTGACTTTGGCAATTAGATTGATGTGTCTGTGGACCAGAGGTGCTTACCCTCCAGAACTACAAGATAAGCTTTACCAGGCCATCAAGTTCATTGTGGAAGTGTATGCAGTCAGTTGGTTTGAGATCAAAAGGGACAGCAAGTTCCACAATCAGCAGCTGTACATCTTCAACATGATCCAGAGGATCAAGCAGCAGTCTGAAGAAATCCAGGGTGTTGCTTTCAAGAACCTGAAGTACAATGCTTTTGCCTTGCTGCCCGAGAATGTGCTGTACTCCATGATGAAGTCTGATGAATTGGAAGTGAGAGAAGCTGCTCTCAAGAAAATTCTGTCCATCAGGTAAACATTTATTAATTTAAAAAAATGTGAAAAAAAAATTTGATTATGGGATAATCGAATTTTTTTTCACATTTTCTTATCCCAATTCCCCCCTTCCCCTCTGATAATGGAAATAATCTTAACTTCTTTCTGAAAAAAAAATTCGATTATGGGGATTTATAGAACTCGGGTTTTTTTTTTTTTAATTTAAGTTTAATTTAAATCAGCAATTCTGAGACTAATAGGGATTAAATCTTAAACTGGGCTAAAAAATAAATAAATTATTATTCTTTCAGAAGTGGGAAGCCAGCCAAGAAGTGGTTGAAGAAGATCACAGCCATCAACATTGAAGCTACCCACTGGTCAGAACTAATCAACCTTTCTCAAAGTGGCATCTGTGAACCTGCTCTCACAGAAAACTTTTCTGACCTGGAGCTTCAAGAAGCATTGCTGAATGGCACCAAGCTGCAGCTGCCTGATCTCGTGGCCGGACAGTTTGCCTACGGACAGTTTGCCTACGGACAGTTACCCTACGGACAGTTTGCCTACTGGACAGTTTGCCTACGGACAGTTTGCCTACTGGACAGTTTGCCTACTGGACATTATGCCTATGGACACCATGCCTATGTGGTATATTTATCCTTACCTTATTTAACTTATTTAACTTATTTAACTTCAGATTCATGCAAAAGAATTAATTCAAAATTAAAATGTGTTGTTGCCCTTAATAGCATAAATGTCTGAAAATATATCAAGTAAGAAAGGGAAACAGAAATTTTCACATAATGGATATTTGTATGTGTTTGATAAATGTAGCAAGCGCGACCCTTCGTTACTTTTTTGGCGGTGCGAGCAAAAGAGTCATTGTATTATAAGGTGTATATATAATATGGGTACTTTTCCGTTATCTGCCCATTGACGATTGGTTAGGTTCAGTCATGATATTTTCATTAAAACTATCAAAAATATCACAACTTAACCTAACCAATCGTCACTGCCCGGTTAGGTCAACTGTACGCCCTTGACGATTGGTTAGGTTAAGTCGTGATATTTTCGTTAGTTTTAACGAAAATATCACGACTTAACCTAACCAATCGTCAAGGGGGCAGATAACGGAAAAGTACCCATATTATATATACACACCTTATAATACACTGACTCTTTTGCTCGCACCGCCAAAAAAGTAACGAAGGGTCGCGCTTGCTACATTTATCAAACACATACAAATATCCATTATGTGAAAACTTCTGTTTCCCTTTCTTACTTGATATATTTTCAGACATTTATGCTATTAAGGGCAACAACACATTTTAATTTTGAATTAATTCTTTTGCATGAATCTGAAGTTAAATAAGTTAAATAAGTTAAATAAGGTAAGGATAAATATACCACATAGGCATGGTGTCCATAGGCAAACTGTCCAGTAGGCAAACTGTCCAGTAGGCAAACTGTCCGTAGGCAAACTGTCCGTAGGCAAAC